>JAQZBX010039753.1:0-22915 GCA_029593785.1 Cabassous unicinctus
CAACCTGACCAGGAGAGGGGAGGGGTAATCTGCTCATGCAGCATGTTGAAAGCTGCTGCTTTAGGAGAGTAAAATCTGCCTGGGGGAAAGTGACTCAATAGCTTTCTGAATACCTAACTGACCCAATTAGAATGGTAGCACAGGGGAGGAGTTTCTGTCTTGAATATATGAGGTCCCTAGTCTGATTCCCGGCTCCTCTAAGAGTAGTGATCCACCGGGATATCATACATCCAGCTGATACTTTAGGACAGGGAAAACATAAACATTAGTTTTGTACTCATTTCTTCTGAGTCCCTCATTTTCCCAAAAAAAAAAAAAAGTTTCTTTAAAAAATTTTTTAACTTACTTTACTTGCTAAGATCCTCCTCAAACTCAGCAGCCTGAGAAGCTCCACAAGGGCCCAAGATGGAATGTTGTTCTACTTTAGCTTTTCTGTTAAACAACACATTATTAGACAAACAGTGGATAAGGGAGGAATTCTCAAAAGAAATCAGTAAGTACCTTAAAATGAGTGAAAATGACAATACAAGATATCAAAACCTTTGGGATGCAGCCAAAGCTGTATTGACAGGGAAATTCATTACCATAAATGCATATGTATTAAAAAAAGAAGAAAGGGCTAAAACTGAAAACCCAACTGGAGGAATTGGAAAAAACAACAAACTAACCCCAAAGGAAGTAGAAAGAAGGCAATAACAAAGATTAGAGCAGAAATAAATGAAATAGAAAATAAGAAAACACTAGAAAAAATAAACAAAACCCAAAGCTGATTCTTTGATAAGATCAATAAAATTGACAAACATTAGTCAGATTAACAAAGAAAAAGAGAGAGCAGATGCAAATACAGAAAATAAGAGATGAAGAAAGAGATATCACCACTGAAGGCACAGAAATAAAGAATTCATAACAGGATACTTTGAAATATTAGATGCCAACAAGAATGATAATTTAGAGGAAATGGACACATTCTAAGAAACTCACAAGCAGCCTAAATTGATGATAGAAGAAATTGATGAACTCAACAGAACAATTGAAAGTAAACAGACAGACTCGTTCATCCAAAAACTCCCAAATAAGAAGAGCACAGGACCAGCTGACTTCACAGATGAATTCTACCAAACATTCCAGAAAGAGCTAACAACAATCCTGCTTAAGCTCTTCCAAAAAAATAGAAGTAGAGGAACATTGCTTAACTCACCCTATGATGCCAACATTACACTAATACTAAAGCCAAACAAAGATGCCACAAGAAAGGAAAATTACAGACCAATCTCTCTAATGAACCTAGATGCTAAAATCCTCAACAAAATACTTGCTAATCACATTCAACAACATATCAAATGCCTTATACACAGTGACCAAGTGGGTTTCATCCTGGGTATGCAAGGATGTTTCAACATAAATAAGTCAATCAATGTAATACAGCACATAAACAAATTGAAATAAAAAATCCCATGATCATCTCTATACATGCAGAAAAAAAGTTTGGCAAAACACAGCACTCTGTCCTGATAAAGACATTGCAAAAGATACTAATAGAAGGAAACTTTCAGAACATGATAAAGGCTGTATATGAAAATCCCACAGCTATCATCATCTTCAATTGTGAAGTCCTAAAATCTTTCCCACTTAGATCAGGAAAAAGACAAGCATGCCCACTATCACTGCTCCTGTTTAACATTGTCTGAGAAGTACTTACTTGAGCACTAAGGCAAGAAAAAGATATAAAAGGCATCCAAATTGGAAAAGAAGAAGTAAAAATTTCAGTATTTGCAGACAGCATGATCCTATACATAGAAAGCATGGAGAAATCTACAAAAAAGCTTCTAGCACTTATAAATGAGATCAGTAATGTCTCAGGCAATAAGATAAATGCTCAAAAATCAGTAGCATTTTCGTACAACAATAACAAGCAATCTGAGGAGGAAATCAAGAAAAAATACCATTTACAATAGTAACTACAAGAATCAAATACCTAGAAATAAATTTAACTAAAGTTATAAAGGACTTATATACAGAAAACTACACAAAACTGTTAAAGGAAATCAAAGAAGACTCAAATAAATGCAAGAATATTCCCTGTTTATGGATTGGAAGACTAAACATCATTAAGATGACTATCCTACCCATAATAATTGACAAATTTAATGCAATCCCAATAAAAATCAACACAGTATTTTTTAAAGAATTGGAAAAAGTTAACTACAAAATTTATTTGGAAGGGTAAGAGTCTCTGAATCGCCAAAGACATAATGAAAAAGAAAACTGAAATTGGAGGTATCACACTACGTGTCTTTAAAATATACTCCACTCTGTAGTGGTCAAAACTGCATGGTATTGGCACAAGGGTAGACATACTGACCAATGGAATTGAATTGAAAGTTCTGATATAAATCTTCATGTACACACTTATCTGATATTTGACAAGGCCACTAAGCCTACTCAGTTGGGAGAGAATGGCCTCTTCAACAAATGGAGCTTGGAGAACTGGATATCCATATCCAAAAGAATGAGAGAGAAATACCATCTCACACCTTATACAAAAATCAAATCAAGATGGATGAAAGATCTAAATATTAGAGCCAAGACCATAAAGGCCTTGGAAGATAATGTAACAAAGAATCCATAGGGCCTTGTAATAGGAAATGAATTCATGAACTTCACACCCAAAGCACAAGTAGCAAAAGAAAAAAAATAGGCAGAGGGTCTTCTCAAAATTAAAAATTTTGCACGTCAAAGGACGTTATCAAAAAGTAAAAAGTCAGCCTATCCAATGGGAGAAAATATTTTGCTACCATATATCTGATAAAGGCTTAATATTCTGCATATCTAAAGAAATCCTACATCTTGAAAATAAGAAGACAAACATATCCTCCACATATAAAGAAATCCTGCATCTCAAAAATAAAAAGACAAACAACCCATTTATATAAATGTCAAGTGACCTGAAAAGACAATTCTCCAAGCAAGAAATACAAATGGCTAAAAAGCACGTGAAATGATGCACAACATCGCTGGATATTAAGGAAATGCACATCAAAACTACAATGAGATACCATCTTACACCCATTAGAACGGCGGCTATTCAAAAAACAGCAGACTATAAGTGTTGGAGAGGAGATGGAGGAATGGGAACCCTCCTCCACTGCTGGTAGGAATGTGGAATGATCCAACCGCTGTGGAGGACTATTTGGCAGTTACTGAAAAAACTAACTATAGAACATCCATATGATCCAGCCATTCCTCTGCTGGGTATCTACCCAGAAATATTGAAAGCACAGACAAGAACTGATATATGCACACCAATGTTTATATGGCATTGCTCACTATTGCCAAAAGTTGGAATCAACCCAGGTGCCCATCAACAGATGAATGGATAAATAAAATATGGTACATACATACAATTGAATATTACTCACCTTTAAGAAGGAATAAAGTGCTAAGACAAGGGATAACATGGATGCATGTTGAAGACATTATGTTGACTGAAACTTGCCAGGAATTGAAGGATGAACAGCACATGACCTCACTGATATGAATTAAGGAATTTGAGCAGTCTCAGAGAGCTACTGTTTGGAAGATAGGTTTACAAGAAATAGAAAGAGAAGGAAAGGTTGTGAACCATCACTCATATGCACATAATCTGTGTTAAGGTGATAGAGTGTAGTTGCATATTGCCTAGGACAGGAGGGTAGTGATATTATTGGGTTGATTGGTGCATTTTTGGCATTTAGGGAATGATGGATTAGAATGACCAGGGTACTGGGGAGAGGGTTGAGAGAGGGACAAGTTGAAAATGGGGTTTGCAGGTATGAGGTTAAAAGTACAGAATTGGGAATGCTCTTATGACAATATGGCAAGGAAGGGTTACGGGTTTAGTGTGTTTGTTGTGGGACATTCTGGACAGGGTGCACCTGGGGAAGGTTTCTAGGTAGTGTGTGAGAATTCTTTATGTCATAATGTGTTGTATCAGTGGGTGAAGACCCACACAATGAGCAGGAAGGAGTTGGAATCCCATCCTCAGGAGTACCAATTTGTTCAGAAATAGATATGTGGGAGTCCCTTGAGAGCAAAGGTGGTTCCTAATAGGTGAGGACAAACCAGTGTCTCAAGACCTCACTCTTGTTGCATGTAGCCATGAATCTTTCATCCAATGAGTCAAGCCAAGGGGTTGCCATGGGTTGGGGAGGGAGGAATAGAATAATTCAAACAAGGGGTATTTAGTGGTCAGTGGAAATGTTCTGCATTACCACACAGTGATGGACACAGGACATGGTACCTATCATCAACTTTATAAAAGCATATTGTCAAAATGTAAGCCATAGTGTAAACCATTGACAATGTTTATTAACTATGTTTCACTACTTGTATATCAGTTATAACAATGCTACCATTCACATAAAAAAAAGTATTAATATGGGTTGGAGGAAAGAGGGAGGATGTTGGGTATATGAGAGTCTCCTGTATTCTGTGTGTGTCCTTCCTGTGACCTAAAATTTCTTTGAAAACGAAATGATAAATAGTGAGAAACTGGGGAATAAGAGGGGAAAGGTGCCATGGTACAGACTGCACACCAGATATTGTAGTGATGAAAGGCAAAATGTGAAAAGAAAATCTTTATATTTTTCATTTTTTAATATCCCAAACTTTTTTATTTTATTTTATTTATAGTTTTTAAAAATCTTTTATGTATTTTATGTCTTACATTTAATCTTATCATTATTATTTCATTTTCCTATTAATTGTATTTGGCTATTGAAATGACTTATTCTTTGAAGAAGCTTTGGATCACAGAAGGGTTACACTGGGACAGGGGAGAATCATTGGTGTGGGGTGTCAAGGATCGGGGATGCAGGGGAGTAAGTTCACCTGAGCATACATATAAGGTATAAAGAAATGTTCAAATGTTCATAGGGCATTGTCACAGTGGGTGCAGACTCACAGAATAGCCAAGAGATTACTGAATTTCCATCCTGGAGAGCTCTGCCACATTCTCTAAGGGAGCAGCAACAGTCTGCCAAGTGCAGGGACATTCACTGATGAAGGAGAATGATCCACTGATTGGTCCTTGATATTGATGATTAGCCTTATGAGCCTTTGCTCTTGATATTGAGACTTAGCCTAATGTTATGGTGTGCCTAAGGGTTGCCTCCTGAAAGCCTCCTTGTTGCTCAAATTTGGCCCCTCTCTATGCCAAACTCAACATATGAATGTATTTCCTTTCCCCCAGCATGGGACAAGATTCCCGGGGATGAGCTTCCCTGGCATGGAGGGATTGCTACGAAACTCCAATTAGCAATGCAACTGTGAAAAGACCTCAAATCAAAGGTGAAAAAGTTAAAGACAAATTAGTTTATATTGCTAAGAAACTTCAAAGTGAGTCTGGTGGTCATCCCAGAGGTAACACTTACACACATCTCAGCAAGATCTCATAGAATTCGAGGGTGGATACTACCCCAAATAGTGGGGCTCCTGAGGGTTCTGGAGACACCCAGGTACTATGGTCATGGTGGATTGATCTGGAGTTTTGTGCCTTGCCAGTGGGCCCTACTTTGGAGTTTGTGCTCCTGAGAGTGACAGAGTTGGACTCAATTATATATTCCCTGCACATGGCTCATCTGTGCCTTCTATTTAAACCTATATTTGGTGCTGGAGTTTGTAGGTGTACATCCAAAGACTTGAATTTTTGGTCTGTTCATTTGCCAGCTAAACCCGGAACAACAGCAGAGTTGCAACACCTAATCTACAGCTCATTGGACTCACCCAGGACAACTGGCAGGGAGATGACAATGGACAATGGCCATCCCATGAAATAGAGAGAGTCTGCAGCTGCAGGCAGGATAGTTCCATCCCTCTTCTCCATGGAATATAAACCCCCTTTCAATTGGAGATGGATTGGACATCACCATCCCAGAATCCTTAGGATTGAGGGCAGAGCTATGGACTAGAGTGGACTTATTGGTACTCTACTATAGACATATATTGTATCTGGCAATGAAAGAAATTACAACATTGATGTGGAGCCTGTGGCTACTGGAGACTCTGAGGGCAGGAAGAAGGAAACACAGTACTAATATGGGGGCATTTTGGGACTTGGGAATTGTCCTGAGTGATGTTGCCATAACAGATATAGGTCATTTTATATCATCACATAACATGCAGTACTGGGTGGGAGAGACTGTAGACTGCAATATGAACTATAGTTCATGCTTAATGGCAAAGCACCTGGATGCATTTATTAATTACAATGAATGTGCCACACTAATGAATGATGTTTATGTGGGAGGTTAGGGAAGGTGTGGGAGGTGGGATATATGGGAATCCCTATATTTTTTGCGTAACATTTATGTAATATTTGTATCTTTTAAAAATTAAAAAAATTAAAAAAAAAAGACTCATAAAGAGAAAGAGAATGTTTGAATGAAATAAATATGGGAAGTACTCTTCAAGAAGCAAAATTTACCTCAGCATCAGCAAATAGAAAGAAAGCATTTGAAAATTATGAATATGGATGTTCATTTCATAAGCAGCCAAACTTTCTACTAGAAAGCAGATATTCAGCAAAATGCCTATGAATATATTGCATGTGAGAAAAAACTCTGCCTCAAATTATCTCTCATGCTCCATCAGAGGATGCACAGAAGAAAGAAATCTTATGAATGTACAGAATATGGGTGAACCTTCTGTTTCAAACCAACTTTGAAGGGTATTATTGGGGCCGTTAAGACCAAAGAACACACTAGACTAATTGTTAGACATGAGCTTAATTGTGGCTTACAAGCAGAAGAAACTTCCATGGTGACCAGTTGAAGAAAGAAGTTAGCACTCTGCAAAGAAGCAAAAAAAAAAAAAAAGAGGGAGAATGCAAGGGATCTCAGAACAAGGATATTCCATAGGGTATGAGAACAGAGTTTCTACAAAAGGTATACATACTTGAGGAGATTAAACTTTGTAGGACCATTAGTACTTTCTTTCCTTAGGGGAGATGTGTTACTGTTTTAACTAGTAAGTGTCCAGGTAAACCAGTGCCTATGTGCTTTGGGCTTTGTTTCATTTAAGGGAGAACATCCTGATCTCTGGGCTCCCACACCTTCAAATATAGGTCAGAGCTCACACACAGGGGAGAAATCCTATGGTTGCAATACTGTTAGTCATAGGCAGCTGTAGCAGTTTGATGTAATTATGAATTCCAAAAATAGATATTGGATCATGCTTATAAACTGGTCTGTTAATCTGGACATGATTAACTTATGATTAAGGCTTTGACTGGGCCACATCAGTATGGCATTGAGACCCACCCCTTGGTGGGTGGAGGAATCAAATATAAAATGCACAGCAAAGGACATAGGGAATAGTTTTGAGAAGCAGTTTTAATGTTGGAATTCTGGTGTGGAAGGCGAGAATGCCCCAGGATAAAGACAAGCCATTCACTTGAGATTTCACAGCATGGCCTTGTAGAGGGAAGCAATGCCTAGAGAGCCTCAGAGTCTACAGCTGACCTTGTGGAGGAAACAGAGAAGCTAAGCATGGAAAGAAATGCAGCCCTGGGAAGAGAGGAACTCAAAAAGTCTGAACCCTGGCAAACATCGGCAGGTGTCTTGCTCCAACACATGGCATGGACTTGGTGAGGAAAGAAACTAATGCTTTATGGCCTGGTAACTATAGATTTCTACACCAAATAAATACCCTTTTTAAAGACTAACTTATTTCTGGTATTTTGCATCAGCACCCCTTTGGCTTACTAATACAGAATTGGTACTGGGAGTGGGGTAGTGCTTTTGCAATTAACAAAATGTTGGAAGAGTTTTATAAATAGGTAAGGGGTATTTTTTTGAGGAATTTTGAAATGCTTGATGGAAAAGGCCTCTATCACTTTGAAGAGACTGTTGATAGCAATATGGATGCTAAAGAGACTTTTTATGATGCCTTGGAAGTAAATGATGAAACTATTATTTGTGATCCATGTTTTATTGTAGCAGAGATCTTAACAAGTTAACTCCTGGTGTTATAAGGAAGACAGAATTTGGAAATGGCGAATGTGAGCATTTAGCTGAAGAACTTTCCAAAGTAAACCTGAAGAATGTGGCTTCGCTTCTCCTTGCAGCTTGTTGCAAAATACTAGAGGAGCAAAATACAATAAGGACTGAACTTTTGGGCACAATGAAAACAGAAGCTGATTCCAGAAATTCCAAGTTTCTGGAAATCAAGTTTCCAGATGAAAGTGCCCCATTTGAAAACTTAACTAAACCTGGAACTTGTAAATCAGAATTGAAGATGCAGTTATCACAGAAAGACTTGTGGAAAGTCTTACTTTGTGATTGCCTGGACCCTCCTTCTTGGAAGCTAAAGCAACAAGGTTTTTGAGAGAACTGGATGAACAAAACCACTGTCAGCTTGGACTAAAAAGGACATGAAAAGGAGACATTGAAGAAGAAACAACTTTGAGGAGAAAACCATGGAAGCCGAGATCTGGAATTAAGACATCACCTTGAGCCAAGAGAGGAGCCCCACCCATGTGTACAGAGAGGGTGAGTTGGCCCCAGCAGTGGAAGAGGGTGGATGTTTCTACCCAATGTTCAGGAAGTGTTTTGCTGCCCCAGGATACCGGGAGGGTGGAGCATATTCTTCAAAGATTAGGGTGGTTAAGGTCAGCACACCGTAGATCTGAGAAGGGTGCTCCTGTCCCTGATGGATTAGAGAAGTCCAGGTGGTCAACTCATTGCTCTGAGAGGGTTGAGCTTGTATGCCAAAAGTTAAGGAATGTTAGGTGGTCACAGTGGTGAACTCATTGCTCTGTGAGGGTTGAGCCTGTATGCCAAATTTAGGGGGAATGTTGTCTTCACCTCACAGTACTAAGGGGCCTAAGACTCTAAGCAAAAGATTGGGTAATGTGTGGCAATCACTCCATCAGTCTTGGAGGGTGAGGTCTGGAGCTTGGTTTACACCCATACGCTTGGTGAGGGTGGAACCAATAAAGTGGACTTTGGGAAAACCTGTGAAAAGGATGGGTTACCATGTGTCCTGAAGGAGAAGAAATCATCGTCTTGAGAATGATTCAGACTTTGAAATTGAATGGAGGATGCCCTGCTGGTTTACTGAAATGTAGAGTACACTTAACTCATGTTTAATCCCCCAATTTCCCATACGGTAATGAAAATGTTCATCCTTTGTCTTTCCTTTTGTGTATTGAATGCATTTAAATGGTTTTGTAAGTTTCAGAGGTCTACAACAGATGGGATTTTGCCCGAAGACAAACTGTATTTCTTTAAACTGATTATGATATGATTTTGTACTTACATTGTTACTGATTTAAGGTTTTTTGAAATTGTAATGTATTTTTTGGATTCAGAGGATGGAGTGTAGCAATTTGGCAGTTTGGTGTAATTGTGAATTCCAAAAATAGATACTGGATCATGCTTGTAAACTGGTCTGTTAATCTGGGCATGATTAAGTTAAGATTAGGGCATTGACTGGGCCAGTTATTAGGGCATTGAACCCCACCCCTTAGTGGGTGGGGGAATCAAATATAAAAGACACAGCAAAAGACAGACGGAATCGTTTTGAGAAACAGTTTTGATGTTGGAGTTCTGGTGAAGAAGGAGAGAAGACCCCGGGATAGAGGCAAGCCATTCACCTGAGAGTGCTCAGCTGGCCTTGTGGAGACAAGCAAAGCCTAGAGAGCCTCATAGTCTATAGCTGACCTTGTGGAGGAAACAGAGGAGCTAAGCCCAGAGGGAAATGCAGCCCTGGGAAGAGAGGAGCCCCAGAAGCCTGAATACAGTAGCTCTCACGGTACACCAGAGACTACAGCTGGAGAGAATTCCTAAGAATAAAATGAATGCAAGAAAACATAATTTCACATGCGAAACTTTATTAATCATTAGAAAACTGAAAAAGGAGAAAAATCCTGATAATGTAATGAATGTGGAAAAACATCAGAAATGTCAAAACTTAGGGAAATGCCAAAGTAAATTTTGCCTCAAACAATGGACTCCTGTGGGTTCTGGAGAAATCCAAACACAATAAGCAGGACAGACAGCTCAAGAGTTTGGTTCCCTGCCAGTAAACCCTACTTTGGAATTTATGCTACCCAGTGTGAAAGAGTTGGACTCAGTTGTGTTTTCCCTACAAATGACTCTTCTGCCCCTTCTATTTGAACCTATACTTAGTACTAGAGTTCATAGTTGTATTCCCAAGAGACTTAAATCTTTGGGGTGTCATTGTGTCAGCTGGGCCCAGAATCTCAACATTGTTGCTGAACCTAATCTCCAATTCATTCAACTCACCCATGACAACTAACAAAGATTTTATGATGGACAAGGACCATCCCAATGAACTGAGAGAGTCTGAAACTTCAAGCAAGATAGTCCCATCCATCTGTCTAATGGAATCTAAGCCCCTATCAATTAAAGGCAGACTGGGCATCACAATCTGAGAATCCACTGGATTGCAGAATGAGCGATGGACTAGTGTAGACTTATTGTTTTCCTACTATAGATTTATTGTGCTACCAGCAATGGAAAAACTTTTCTCATTGATGTGGAGTCAGTGCCTACTGGAGATCCAGAGAGGAGGGAGAGGGAAAATAGGTGTAATATGGGGGCATTTTCTGGATTTGGGAATTGTCCTGAATGACATTGTAATGACAGATATAGGCCATTATGTATCTTGTCATAACTTACAAAATTGTGTGGGTGAGAGTGTATACTACAATGTAAACTATAATCCATGCTTAGTGGCAATGCTGCAAAATGTGTTCATCAATTTTAACAAATGTACCATACTAATGAAGGATGTTGTTAATGTTGGAAAATGTGGGAGGAATATGGAGCGAGGTATATGGGAACACCCTATATTTTTTATGTAACATTTATGTAATCTAAGTATCTTTAAAAAACAAAATACTATATCAACAAATCATAAAATAGTGCAGGGCAAAGTGTAAATTAAACCGTAAAGTGTAGTCCATGGTTAGTAAAAATGCTGCAATATGGGTTCATCAATTGTAACAATTGCACCATAATAATGAGAGATGTTAATGTGTTAAAGTGTGGGAGCATGAGTGGTGGTGTATAGGGGAATCCCCTATATTTTTGTTGTAACTTTTATGTAATCTAAAGCTTCTTTAAAAATAAAAGTAATTATTAAAGAAAAAACTCAGGGAACATCATGGGGCTCAGAAAGGAGAAAACACCTATGGATGTAATGAATGTGATAAAAACCTTCCATCAGGAATCATCCTTCACATGTCATCAGGGACCACATACTAAGAAGAAGTCCTATGAATATAATGATCATGAGGAAATAATTCAAGACAATACTAACTTCATGAAAAATCAATGAAATCACACGTAGTAGAAATCTCTATCAACATGCTGAAGGCTAAGAAAATTTTACCCTCTTATGATACTGGTTGCATAGCAGGAATGTCCCACAAGGAAACCCAATGTTTTAGGAAATGTTTTACCCAGAATATTTCATTGAATAACAGATAATTGATATAATGAAATACATGAATATTTTGAAGATGTTACAACACTGATTAAACTTTATATTTCATCCTATATCAGAGAATATGTACTAAATGGAAGTATATCAGTGTTGGATTTATGAATTAAAGATATCATCTTGGAATATTTTACTATAACTCCTGTTTCATATATTTTACCAGAAGTTTTATTGACAATATTTGTTTATGGACTTTCTTACTATGGGACAGCAATCTCTTTAGAAGGCATAATTTGAATAGCTGCTCATGTTAAACACAGAAATTAAGAATCACTTGTGTGGTAGGATTTATATAATTAGACCACATAAGAGAAAATATTTTTTGTTAGGTTTGCCTCCTGGAACCCAACATTATAGTATGCATAAAGTTTGTTTACTTAATAACTATTGTGAAATGTATACATTTTCTGACACTTAATTTCTGCATGTTTTATAATGTAAAAACACCAATATAGGGTTTAAATAAAATATATCTTGAGATTAAGTAAAATGAAAAAATAAATCCAATTTCAGAGAAAGAAATAAAACAGTAACAGTTGAAAAGCTATAAAGAGAGAGACTAAATAATATGAAATAACAGCTATGTAATATAATATCCCCAAAATGAGAGAGACTAGAGGGGCAAAATGGTGTTGGTTTAGGAGGGCGCCCACAGAGAGCTCCAAGAGCATGGTGGATTGTGGATGGGGTTCTACCTGGGGGTCTGTGCTGTGGGCATATGGAGTGAGAAGCTTGTGACATCTATCTGCGCAATTCGACAGCATGGACTAAACGGTAGAGATTCGTGAGTTTTAAGCCTGCCTGTGGTGGTTAACACAGTCGGCTTTTTTCCACCCTTGGGGAAAAAAAAAAGCCAGTTGGAACCGCGACGTCCACCCAGTACATGGGTGACAGGGCCCAGTGGGAGGGGGCGTTCTCTGAAAGGGGGGCCCTGGCAAAGGGGAAAAAGAACTTTATTTTATGGGGATTTGGCTGCCTGGAGCCCCTTGCAGCTAAGGTGAACAAAACAGCTGCAGTGAATCGGCACCCAGCAGAGGGGAGGGGTGAATCTACTGAGGGAGTTGATTTGAATAGCTGCCCAGGGATAAGCCCTGGGCCCCATGGAGCTGGGGAGAGGGAGCACCCTCTGAGAGAGGGAGGGTTCTGACAGAAGGCAGAGAGGGGATTTTTTTGCTGTCAATTTGGCTGCCTGGACCCCCTGATAACTTTGGGGAGCTGATAAGCCAGCTTGAAGCAGCACCAGGCTGAGTGGAGAGGCGAATCTGCCGAGGAAACCTGATTTACCAGCAGCCTGGTGACACTGGGGCTCTGATCCAGAAGGGGCGGAGTCAGCTATTTTTAGCGTTCTGCACTGACAAACATCAGAGCTTTAGCTTCCCTGGGGAATCCAGGAAATGGGAAGTGCTTGATTAGTTTCCATGAGCCAAGTTAGGGTCCCCTCCATGAGGGGGGTGATCTAGAGTAGGACTTATTTTTGGTCCTGTATTTCACCAAAAAAAGAAAATAAGACGGTCACTATAATAAATGAAAAATAAATTCTTTTAAATTTAGTTTAATAACTAAAAGCTGCTTCAGGACCTGCATATAGAACCCTGTGGGGAAATTGATTGATAAACACAAGCAGGCTAAGAGGATCCATGGGGGCCCCAGTAGAATATTGATCCCCCTTAGCTTTCTTTGACTGCTTGCCTGTGTGGTTGTTTGGTTTTTCTCTGTTAATTTGTTTTCTCTTGCTTTTCTTTCCTCATTCCTCCCCACTTTCTTTTGTCTTTCATTTTTTAAATTAGGTGCTGCTAGCTTGTCTCTTCTTTGCTGTGCTTCTTCTTCAGTAATTTCCCATTCCCTGTCTATATTGATTTGTATTCCAAACTATCTCTTATCCTTCCTTCATCTTTCTGCCTTCTGCTTTCTGTTGTGGCTATTAAATACCACAGTTTTTCATATGCCCACAACTCAAGGGTGTCAATTTCTATTCTATCTATTTTGTTTTCTTCTTTTTTTATTAACATTAACTCTTTCCTTTCAGCCTTTTCTTTGCTCTTTCTCTCCCTCCTCATAATTCTAGGATTCTAAATCATTATATATATATATTCTTCTATTTGGTTTCCCAGTCCGTTGTAGATACTCCACTTTTTTCCCTTTACTCTACACTGCCTACGTGAGTTAAATATTCATTTCATTAAGTCTTATTTGGCCATCTCTTCTAACTTTTATCGATATTACTATTATCGTTCTTCCTTTCTCACATCTTTTGATTCCTCTGGTCCTAATCTTTTGCCTTCAAGGGAACGTAGAAAGAAGCAAGGAAATAAATTAAGAAGAAAAAGTATCAAAGTGAAAACTTAACACACACCCAGAACCACCAGCTAAATAAAACTCTAGAGCAGAGAGAGAAGATAATCAACTGAATAAATCCATCAAGATAAAATGATGACTAGAGAGCAATAAAAAATTACAAACAACACTGAGAAACAAGAAAACATGGACCAATCCAATGAACAAACTATAAACCAGGAAGTGATGCAGAACATCGAACAACTAATCAAAAATTTCCAAACAAATATCATGGACCAACTTAAAGAAGTGAAGGAAGAGATTAAGAATATAAAGGAAAAACTGGGACAACATACTGAAGAAATTGTAAACATATCCAGAAAGATAGTGGATATGATGGTGACCAATGGCAGAATCCAAGAAATCAAAAAGACACTGGATTCACATAGCAGCAGATTTGAAAAGGCAGAAGAAAGAATTAGTGATGTGGAAGACAATACATCTGAAATCAAACAGATAGTAGAACAAACAGAAAAAAAGATAGAAAAAATCCTGCAGGGACTCAGGGAATTAACTGACAACACAAAACGCTCAAACATATGCATTATTGGCATCCCAGAAGGAGAGGAGAAGGGAAAGGGAACAGAAGAAGTGTTGAAGGAAATAATGGCTGAAAACTTCCCAAACCTATTGAGAAAGATCAATATGCAGACCCAGAAAGCACAGCGCACCCCAAATAGAATAAATTCCAACAGGCCAACTCCAACAGATATCCCTGGCACAATGTCTAATGCTCAAGACAAAGAGAAAATACTCAGGCCAGCAAGAGAAAAGAGGACCATCACATACAAGGGAAGCACAATAAGATTAAGTGCTGATTTCTCAGCTGAAACCATGGAGGCAAGAAGACAGTGGTATGACATAGTCAAAATACTAAAAGAAAAAAACTTCCAGTCATGAATTCTCTACACAGCAAAACTGGCATTCAAAATGATGGAGAGTTCAAAATATTCACAGACAAAGGGAAATTAAGAGACTATGTCAATAAGAAACCTGCACTTAAAAAAATACTAAAGGAAGTTCTACAAGTTGAAAGGAAAAAAAAGGGGGGAGAGTTGGAGGAGAGTTTAAAAGAAACTAAAAAGACAAAAACAGAAAGAAAAAAACATATGGCATATATTAACCCAAAGAAAAATGGCTGAAGTAAGAAATTCATTACAAGTAGTAATACTGAATATTAATGGATTAAATTCACCTATCAAGAGACACAGATTGGCAGAATGGATAAGGAAATATCATCCATCTATATACCGTCTACAAGAAACCAGCCTTCGACCCAAGGATTCAAGGAGGCTGAAGGCGAATGGCTGGAAAACCATTTTACAAGCTAACAAGAGCCAAAAAGGGCAGGAGTAGCTATTTTAATACCAGACAAAATAGACTTTATATGCAAAACTATTGTATGAGACAAAGATGGACACTATATATTAGTAAAAGGGGTAATCTCTCAAGAAGAGAGAATAATCATAATCATTTATGCACCTAATCGGGGTGCCTCAAAATACATGAGGCAAACCCTGGAAAAACTAAGTGGAGAAATAAATGCCTCTATAATTATAGCAGGGGAATTTAATACAACATTATTACCATTAGACAGAACATCTAGACAGAGAATCAATAAAGAAGCAAAGACACTGAACAATACATTAGAGGACCTGCACTTAATAGACATACACAGAACACTACACCCAAATACAGCAGGATTTACATTCTTCTCGAGTGCACATGGATCATACTCCAAGATAGACGACATGCTAGGCCACAGACCAACTCTCAATGAATTCAGAAAGATTAAGATTATACAAGGTAATTTCTCTGACCACAAGGGAATGAAATTGGAAATCACTAAGGGTCAAAAAGACAGGTTAGGCACAAGGATATGGAAGTTAAACAACACACTCTTAGACAAACAGTGGGTCATGGAGGAATTCTCAAAAGAAATCAGTAACTACCTTGAAACTAATGAAAATGACAAGACAACATATCAAAACCTATGGGATACAGTGAAAGCAGTCCTGAGAGGGAAGTTCATAGCCATAAATACATACATTAAAAAAGAAGAAAGAGTTAAAATTGAAGACCTAACTGCATACTTGAAAGAATTGGGAAAACAACAACAAACTAAACATAAAGGAAGTAGAAAGAAGGAAATAACAAAAATTAGAGTAGAAATAAATGAAATAGAGAATAAGAAAACAATAGAAACAATAAACATAACCAAAAGCTGGTTCTTTGAGAATATCAATAAAATTGACAAAACCTTAGCCAGACTAACAAAGAAAAAGAGAGAACAGATGCAAAAACACAAAATAAGGAATAAGAAATGGGATATCACTACTGACCCCACAGAAATAAAGAGTATCATAAGAGGATACTTTGAAAAATTATACACCAACAAGAATAATTTAGAGGAAATGGACAAGTTTCTAGAAACTCACAAAGAGTCTAAATTGATGAAAGAAGAAATTGATGAACTCAACAGTCCAATTACAAGTAAAGGGATAGACTCAGTCATCAAAAACCTCCCAACTAAGAAGAGCCCAGGACCAGATGGCTTCACAGCTGAATTCTACCAAACATTCTAGAATGACCTAACACCAATTCTGCTTAAGCTCTTCCAAAAAATAGAAGTAGAAGGAATATTGCGTAACTCATTCTACGATGCTAACATTACCCAAATACCGAAAGCAAACAAACATACCATAAGAAAGGAAAGTTACAGACCAATTTCTCTAATGAACCTAGATGCTAAAATCCTCAACAAAATACTTGCTAATCGCATTCAACAACATATCAAAATGATTATACACCATGACCAAGTGGATTTCATCCCAGGTATGCAAGGATGGTTCAATATAAGAAAATCAATCAATGTAATACACCACACAAACGATTGAAAGAAAAAAATCATATGATCATCTCTATAGATGCAGAAAAAGCATTCGACAAAACACAGCATTCTTTCCTGATAAAAACACAGCAAAAGATAGGTATACAAGGAAACTTTCTGAATATGATATAGGGTATATATGAAAAACCAAAAGCTAACATCATTTTCAATGGTGAAATCCTAAAAGCCTTCCCTCTGAGATCGGGAACAAGACAAGGATGCCCACTATCAACACTCCTATTTAACATTGTCTTAGAAGTACTTGCTCAAGCACTGAGAGAATAAAAGGATATAAAAGGAATCCAGATTGGAAAGAAGAAGAAGTAAAAATTTCATTATTTGCAGACAACCTGATCCTATACATAGAAAGCCATGAGAAATCTACAACAAAGCTTCTAGAACTTGTAAAGGAGTTCAGTAATATTGCAGGCTATAAGATCAATGATCAAAAATCAGTAGCATTTCTGTACACCAATAATGAGCAATCTGAGGAGGAAATCAAGAAAAAAATACCACTTACAATAGTAACTGAAAAAATCAAATACCTAGGGATAAATTTAACTAAAGATGTAAAGGACTTATATACAGAAATCTACACAACACTGTTAAAGGAAATCAAAGAAGACTTAAATAAAGGGGAAAATATTCCCTTTCATGGATAGAAAGACTAAACATCATCAAGATGTCTATCCTACCCAAACTAATCTAAAGATTTAATGCAATCCCAATAAAAACCAACCCTGTATTTTTTAAGGAACTGGAAAAACTATCCACAAAATATATTTGGAGAGGTAAGAGGCCCCAAATTGCCAAAGACATATTGAAAAAGAAAAATGAAGTTGGAGGTATCACATTACCTAACTTTAAAACATACTACAAAGCTACAGTGATCAAAACAGCATGGTATTGGCACAAGGATAGACCTACTGACCAATGGAACTGATTTCAGAGTTCTGATATAGATCCTCACGTATACTGTCATCTGATATTCGACAAGGCCGTGAAGCCCACTCAGTTTGGAGAGAATGGCCTCTTTAACAAGTAGTGCTTGGAGAACTGGATATCCATATCCAAAAGAATGAGAGAAGAATACCATCTCACACCTTATACAAAAATCCACTCCAGATGGATCAAAGATCTAAATATAAGAGCCAAAACCTTAAAGACCTTGGAAGATAATGTAGGAAAGCATCTACAGGACCTTGTAATAGGAAATGGTTTCATGAAATTCACAGCAAAAGCACGAGAAGCAAGAGAAAAAATAGATAAATGGGATCTCATCAAAATTAAAAACTTCTGCACCTCAAAGGATGTTATTAAGAAAATAATAAGGCAGCCTACCCAATGGGAGAAAATATTTGGCAGCCATATATCTGTTAGGAGCCTAATCTCTTGCATATATAAAGAAATCCTACACCACAAATTAAAAAGTCAAACAACCCATTTAAAAAATGGGCAAGGGACCTGAAAAGAACCTTCTACAAGGAAGAAATACAAATGGCTAAAAAGCACATGAAAAAATGCTCGACATCACTAGCTATTAGGGAAATGCAAATCCAAACCGTAATGAGATACCATCTTACAGCCATCAGAATGGCAGCTATTAAAAAAACAGCAGACTCTAAGTGTTGGAGTGGATGTGGAGGAATAGGAACTCTCATCCACTGCTGGTGGGATTGTGGAATGTTCCAGCCACTGTGGAGGACAGTTTGGCGATTCCTCAGAAAACTTACAATAGATCTTCCATAAGATCCAGCAATTCCACTACTGGGTATATACCCAGAAGAATTGAAAGCAAAGACACGAACAGGTATATGAACACCAATGTTCATAGTGGCATTGTTCACAATTGCCAAAAGTTGGAATCAGCCCCGGTGCCCATCAACAGATGAATGGATAAGCAAAATGTGGTACACACATACAGTGGAATATTTCTCAGCTGTTAGAAGGAATAAAGTGCTAACACATGGAATAACAAGGATGAATATTGAAGACCTTATGTTGAGTGACACAAGCCAGGCATTGAAGGATGAACAGTTTATGATCTCATTGATTTGAATTGAGGAAAGTGAACAGTCTCTGAGAACCACTGTCTGAAAGATAGGCTAACAAGGGAGACAGAGAGAAGGGTAGGTTGCGAGCCATCACCCATATGGACATAATCTATCGTAAAGTGACAGAGTATACTTACATATTGAAGGATAGGACAGGTGGGTAGAGGTATTACTGGGTTTGGTGGTGCAGTGTTACTCGGTGGATAGATTAGGAAGGGCAGGTTAGAATACCCAGGGCATGTAACTATGAATCTTGTCATCCCATGAGCCAAGACAGGGCAGTGTCATATGCCCCAGGGGGTGGGGAGGAAGGAACAGAAAAGATTAAATGGGGTATTTAGTGGTCATGGGAAACGTTCTTCATTACCTTACAGTAATGGACACAGGACATGGTAAATATCATCAAAAAATATTAAACTGTACTGTCTAAAATGTAAACTATACTGTAAACCACTGACAATGTTTAGTGGCTATGCTTCACTATCTGTATAACAGTTATAACAATGCTACCGTGCCCCCCCCCAAAAAGCTTTAATATGGGGTGGGGAAGGGGGAGGGATTTTGGGTATATGGGAATATCTAGTATTCCGTGTGTGACTTTTCTGTGGCCTAAAACTTCTTTGAATACTAAATGAAATTTTGGGAGACACTGGGGAATGAGAGTGGGAAGATGTCATGGTACACACTGGACATCCAATAATGCAGTGATAAAAGGAGAAATAACAATAATAATAATTTTAAAAGAAGTTTTTTTTTCTTTTGTTTTTTCCCATTTTCTTTTTTTGAATGTCCCAACCCGTTAAATACATTTTATTTTTAATTCTTTTTTTCCCTCAATTTCCTTGTATTTTATCTCTTGCATTTAAGCTTATCACTATTATTTCATTTTCCTATTAATTGTATTTGATTATTATATGGGCTTCATCTTAAATGAAGGTTTAGGTCACAGAAGGGTTACAATGACGGCTGCAGAGGATCATTGGTGGGGGGTGTCTGGGATGGGGGATTCATGGGAGTAAGTTCATCTGAATATACTTGAAAGATATATAAATTTGTTCAAATGATCGAGGGATTGGGCATGGTCATGGTGGATAGACAATCACTCAGTAAATGAGGGAATACTGAATTCCCAGCAAGGAGAGCTCTGCCACATTCTCCAAGGGAGCAGCATCAGTTCCCGAAGTGCACAGGCAGTGTCTGGCAAAAGAGGAGGGCCCATTGTTGCGTTCTTGTAGTTGATGACTAGCTTTATGAATCTATGCTCTTGTAATTGAAACTTGGCCTACTGTTATGGGGTGCCTAAGGGTTACCACCTGAGAGCCTCCTAGTTGTTCAAATGTGGCCTCTCTCTAAGCCAAACTCAGCATATGAATGCATTACCTTCCCCTCCAACATGGGACATGACTCCCCGGGATGAGCCTCCCTGGCAATGAGGGTCTAATACCAAGTGCCAACTGGAAACACAACTGGAAAAAACAAAAACCTTGAATAACAGGGGGAAAAGGTAAAGACAAATGAGTTCATGTGTCTAAGAGAATTCAAAGAGTGTCAGGAGGTCATCCCAGAGGTAATGCTTACGCACACCTCAGTAGGATCTCATAGAACACCAAAGTGGATATCACCCCACACAGACGTACTCCTAAGGGCTCTGGAGACACCCAGTTCCTATATAAGGGGGGATAGCCCCAGAGATTGACGCCTTATCAGTGGGCTCTACTTTGGAATCTGTGCTCCTGAGAGTGACACAGTTGGACTCAAATATGTCCTCCCTGCACATGATTCATCAGTCCCTTCTATTCAAACCTATATGTGAGGCTGGAGTTTGTAGGTGTACTTCCAGAGACTGGAGCCTCTGGCCTGTGCCAGCTGTGCCTGGAATCTTGGTGGAGCTGCAACTCCTACTCTACAGCTCAATGGACTCACCCAAGTCACCTGGTGAGGAGATGACAATGATGGACAACAGCCATCCCAGGGAATGGAGAGAGCCTGCAGCTGAAGGCAGGACAATCCATCCACTGTATCCATGGGATATAAGCCCATTCTCACTTGGAGATGGAGTGGACATCACCATTCCAGTCCCCTCAGGATTGGGGGAAGAGCTATGGACTAGAGTGGACTCAATGGTATTCTTTTGTAGACATATTGGGATTCTAGCAATGGAGGAAATTATAACAGTGAGGTGAAGCCAGTGGCTACTATATGCTTTTGGGGCAGGGAGGGGAATGGCAGTTGTAATACAGAGGCTTTTTCAGGACTTGGGGGTTGTCTTGAGTGACGTAGTGATGACAGATATAGGCCATTTTAGAGGAGCATATACCATGCAGAACTGTGTGGGAGAGAGTGTGGCCTATGATGTGAACTGTGGTCTTTGCTTAGTGGCAAAGCCACAGGATGTGTATATCCATTTCAGGTGATGTGCCACACTAATGAAAGAGGTTTATGTGAGATGTTATGGGTGGTATGGGAGGTGGAGGTCACGGGAATCCCTGTAATTTTTGTGTAACATCTGTGTAATCTAAACATTTTTAAAAATATATATGAAAAAAAAAGATAAATAAATTTTTTAAAAAAAGAAAAAAATATATAATATCCCCTTCAATTACTGCAAGAAAATAATTATCAACCAGAAATTAATTGTCCATGTTTGTGACCATCTAGAATGGGGGTAAGAAAAAACACATGGAGCTGCCAATGAGGGCTAATTAAAGAAGGCCACGTAACCATATTCACTGAAGTTGTGGAAGCAGTTAGTGCTTTACTCCTCTCAGATCCAAAAAAATGAGTTTGAAGAAACCATAAAAGATGAGAAGGGAGGAATGGAGAAAGAAGAAAAAGCTAGAAGAACAGCAAAACCTGGGTAATTCTCCTATAGAAGTTGATGAAGAAGGAAACAATATTAACCTTCATATTCCCCAATAAAATTCTTCAGTGCCATGATATATTGATTCATCAAAAAGCTTACATTAAAGCATCAGAAACCAAAACCAGAGAAGCAAAAGCAGTACATATCATCTGGAGAATGTAAAAGAGAGTTCCATAACTACAAGTACTCAAAGGAGCATGTGAAAATTGTGAGGCCATGACACACAAAAAGAAAGAATGCTTAGAAAGATCTAGGTTTGTTAGAGTAAAATTCATAGGTATTAATAGAGTTCCAAGTGCATATATCCAGCCTCAACTGATGTTTGACTAGGATGGGAAGAGAGATAGTTGGAATGGCTACAATCCATAAGAACACATGAAAATTGTAGGCAATATGCTAAAGTTGATCTGGTAAAAGGAACAATGAATGTGCAAAAACCCCAAGAAGAATTAGAATCAGGCAAATTAGTAGAACAGTGTAATTATCCAAAACAGCAGTGGGGAGAAGAGGAACCCAAATCTCAGGTGGAAAAAGACCATAATAATGAATATGAGGATGAAGATGAGTATGCCAAGGATATTGACATAGATTTTGACTCTAAGAGATGTATTATTGTCTGGAATCACAGGATTCAAGAAAATATGGCAAAATATTTGTGGAATTTAGATCCAGATTCTGTTTAATTTAACCAAAAACTAGAGTGATGAGAGATAAGGTCTATGCTATATGAGGAAGAATTCAGAGGAAATTAGTTATGTGGGAGATAACTTTCTTTGATACACTAAAGACACCATTTCAATGGTTCACAGTCAGTTGTTTGCTTGGGAACACTATGACGTCTGCAATTAGAACATACAAAACTGGAACTGTTTTATTAGTCATTCAAAGTGGAAAAAGATTTCAAGTAACAGTGGAAAGAAAGCATCCTAAAAAATTACAGTAGCCAAGAACACCTGGATGCCCCTCCAATGAAATTACTTTTAGCTCAAACAGAATACTATGTGGAGTACTCAAAACAAAGGATAGGAGCAGACTGTTGCCTGCTTTAAGTATGAAGAGGATGTGAAGATCAACAATAACATGCATTTAAGGGGTTCTTTCTGGAAAGAAGGCCAATGCGGATCCAAATATTCCTATTGTACTGGAGAAACTGGGAAGGAGAGTGCTAATGCAGAGGGATGCGTTGCAAATGATATAACTGGAGAAGAGTATTTGAAGAAACAACAAATCCTCATGGAGATGCATCAGGCAAAGCTAAAGGGAGAA
>JAQZBX010039754.1:0-22929 GCA_029593785.1 Cabassous unicinctus
AGGGGAAAGTCTAAGATTGGGGAGACAATCCAAGATGGCATTGAAGTAGCTCAGGCAGGGCACACCTCTCTTGCAAAATAGAGGAGAAAGCATAGAAGTAGTCTGAGGGAGCCACTTTGGGGACCTCCACAGGCCAAGAAAATACCACATGCATCATCCAGGAGGGAATGGGAATGCAGAGATGGAGAGGCCAAAGGGAAAACTGTGAGTTGATGCCCCTGCAGCTGGGAACACTGCCCATCCCCCAACCCCAAGACAAACAGCCTTGGTAAAACCTGTGACTGAGCTGCCAACAGAGAGGGGAAAGGACAGATTCCTCCCAGGGAAGGAGGGTGCAGTGGAGGGCTGAGTGGTTTCTCCCCGGCTAATGTAACAACCATAACTCACTTGCTCAGAAGAGGTAGTGGAAACTGAAGGATTCATCTCCATGGAAGGGTTTCCTGGCCAGCCAGAAAAGTGAAGGAAAACAGTCTAGTTTCTCCCGATTCTTTCCCAGGCACAGTAGACCTGGTCAGGCCCCATTAGTGGCTCCCTGCCAGAGTTTTGACTACTTAAACAGGGCAATATTAAAGTTTTAGAAAAAATTGAACTAAAAATAAAGAAGAGCTATGAAATAAAACCACTAGGCAAGAGAGAGAAATTGATCAACAGAGCAAAATCATCAACATAAGCAGATGCTTAGGCATCAACAAAAGATAATAACCCACACTAAAAAACAGGAAGATAAGGCCCATTCAAAGGAATAAGCCAAAATTTGAGAGGAGACCCAGGATTTAAGACAACTAATAAATGATGTTCAAACAAACCTCCTTAATCAATTTAAGGAGATGGAGGAAACTATGAATAAAGAAATAAAGGATATAAGGTGGCACTGTGTGAGCATAAAGAATAATTTGAAAACCTACAAAGAAAAAAATAACAGCCCTTATGGGAATGAAAGACACAATGGATAAGAATAAAAATACATTAGAAGCATGTAATAGCAGATTTGAAATGTTAGAAGAACGAATACGTGAATTCAAAGACAGGACACTTGAAATTGAAAAGATAGGAGAAGAGGCAGAGAAAAGAATGCAAAAAATTGAACAGGGCCCCAGGGAACTAAATGACAACATGAAACACACAAGCATATGTGTTATATATGTCCCAGAAGGAAAAGAGAATGGAAAAGGGATAGAAAGAATATTTGAGGAAATACTAACTGAAAATTTCCCAACCCTAATGAAAGTCATAAATATCAATATTCAAAAAGGACAACATACCCCAAACAGAATAAATCTTAATGCACCTACTCCAAGACATCTACTATTCAGATTGCCAAAGGTCAAAGATAAAGAGAGGATTTTGAGAACAGCAATAGAACAGCAATACATTATTTACAAAAAAGGCTTAATAAGGCTAAGTGCCAATCTCTCTTCAGAAACCATGGAGGCAAGAAGGCAGTGGTACAATATATTTAAGGTTCTGAAAGAGAAAAACTGCTGGCTAAGACTGCTTTATCTGGTAAAACTATCCTTCAGAAATGAAGGTGAGTTTAAAGTCTTTATAAACAAACAAAAACGGAGAGAGTATGTTACCAAGAGACTGACTCTACAAGAGATATTAATGGGTGTGTTACAGTCTGATAGGAAAAGATAAGGGAAAAAGCCCTGAAGAAGAGTGTAGAAATGAAGAACATAAGTAAGAGAAATAGAAAGGGTTAAAAGACAGACAATAGTAAGATATCACAAGAGAAAGCCAGGGGATAAAAAAAAGTAGGTAAATCCTTTATAGTAGTAACACTGAATGTTAATGGATTGAACTCCCCAATTAAAAGATATAGACTGATATAATGGATTTTAAAAAAACATGAGCCATCTATTTGTTGTCTACAAGAGACTCACCTTAGACATAAGGACACAATCAGGCTGAAAGTGAAAGGTTGGAATAAGATATTCCATGCTAATAGCAATTTTAAAAGAGCAGGTGTAGTGATACTAATATCAGATAAAATAGATTTTCAATGCAAAACTGTTATAAGAATTGAAGTAGTAGGTTACAATATATTAATAAAAGGGGCAATTCGCCAAGAAGAAATAACAATAATAAATGCTTATGCACTTAACATAGGTGCCCAAAAATTCATGAGACACATACTGGCAAAACTAAAGGGAGAAATAAACATATCTACAGTAATTGTTGGAGACTTCAACATTCCACTCTCAGCATTAGATAGAACATCTGGGTAGAAGATAAAGAATGAAACTGAGAGCTTGAATAATATGATAAATGAACTAGATCTAATAGACAATTATAGAGCACTACATCCCAAAACAGCAGGGTATACATTCTTTTCAAGTACTCATGGATCTTTCTCCAGGGTAGATCATATGTTGAGACTTTCTTTGATCATAATGTAATTAAGTTAGAAATTAATAACAGGCAGAAAAAAAAAGGAAAATATAGAAATATATGGAGATTAAATAATATACTCTTAAATAATCAGTGGGTTAAAGAAAACATTACAAGAGTAATCAGTAAATACCTCATGACAAATGAAAATGAGAATACAACATAATAAAAGTTATGAGATACAGCAAAGGCAGTGCTGAGAGGGAAATGTATAGCCCTCAACGTTTATATTAAAAAAAGAAGAAAGATCTAAAATAAAAGGCCTAACTGCACACCTGGAAGAATTAGAAAAAGAACAGGAAACCAATCTCAAAGCAAGCAGACAGAAAGAAATAATAAAGATTAGAGGAGAAATAAAGGAAGTGGAGAAAAAACAATAAAGAAAATCAACAGAACTAAAAGTTGGTTCTTTGAGAAGATCAACAAAATTGATAAACCCTTGGCTAAATTAATGAAGAAAAAAGGAGAGAAGATGCAAATAAATAAAATCAGAAATGAGAAGGGTGACATTACCACTGACCTAGCAGAAATAAAAGAGATCATACGAGGATACTTTGAACAGCTGTATGCCAACAAATTAGACAACGCTAATGAAATGGCCAAATTTCTGGAAACACATGAATAAACCACACTGACCCTAGAAGAAATAGAAGTCCTTAACAAACCAATCACAAGTAAAAAAAAAATTGAAACAGTTATCAAAAGCCTCCCCCAAATGAAAAGTCCAGACCAGATGGTTTCACAGGTGAATTCTACCAATCATTTGAAGAAAATCTGATACCAATCTTGTACAGACTCTTCCAAAATATTGAAGAGGAAGTATCACTACCAAACTCACTCTATGAAGCTCTAGGATAGACCATAATAAAGCCAAATAAAGATATTATGAAAAAAGAAAATTACAGACCAATTTCTTTAATGAATATGGATGCAGAAATCCTCAACAAAATACTTGCTAACTGAATCCAAAAATACATTAAAAAATTATACATCATGATCAAGTGCGCTTTATACCAGGTATGGAAGGGTGGTTCAACATAAGAAAATCAATCAGTGTAATAAACTACATGAATAAATTGAAAAAGAAAAATCACATGATCATTTCAATTGATGCAGAAAAGGCATTTGACAAAATACAACATGCTGTCTTAAAAACACTCCAAAAGGGAAGCGGATGTGGCTCAAGCAGCTGGGCACCCACCTACCACATAGGAAGTCCTGGGTGCCTCCTAAAGAAGACAAACAAGACAGCTGACCTGACGGGCTGATGCGACGAGCTGACACAACAAGATGATGCAACAAGATGACGCAGCAAGATGATGCAACGAAGAGACACAGCAAGGAAACACAATGAGAAACACAACAAGCAGGGAGCGGAGGTGGCACACGTGATTGGGTACCTCCCTTCCACATGGGAGGTCTTGAGTGTGGTTCCCAGTGCCTCCTAAAAAAAGAGGACGAACAGAGAGCAGACAGTGAGCACAAAACAATTGCGGAGGGGTGGGGGAGGGCGAGAAATAAATAAAGTAAATCTTAAAAAAAAAATACACTCCAAAAGATAAAGACTAGAAGGAAACTTTCTCAATATGATAAAGTGCATATATGAAAAACCCACAGCTAACATTGTACTTAATGGTGAAAGACTGAAAGCTTTCCCACTGAGATCAGGAACAAGACAAGGATGCCCACTATCCCACTGTTACAGTATTGTGCTAGAGGTTCTAGCTAGAGCAATTAGGCAAGAAAAAGAAATAAAAGGCCCTCAAATAGGAAAGGAAGAAGCAAAACTTTCATTATTCACTGATAATATGATCCTATACTTAGAAAGTCCCAAAAAGTCCACAACAAAACTTTTAGAACTTACGGATAATTTCAGCAATGTGGCAAGATACAGGATTAATATGCAAAAATCAACAGTGTTTATATACACTACTAATGAGAAAGCTGAGGAGGAAATCAGAAAAAATTCCATTTACAATAGCAATTAAAAGAATCAAATATTTAGGAATACATTTAGCCAAGGACATAATTCAGAAAACGATTTAGCATTGCTAAAAGAAATCAATGATATTCTAAATAAATTGAAGGATATTCCATGTTCATGGTTTAGAAGACTAAATATCATTAAGATGTCAATTCTATCCTAACTGACCTATAGATTTATTGCAGTCCTAATAAAAATTCCAATATCCTTCTTTGTAGAATTGGAAAAGTCAATTATCAAATTTATTTGGAAGAGTAAGGGCCCCCAAATGGCCAAAAATATCTTTAAAAAGAACAATGAAGTTGGAAGACTCTCATTTCCAGACTTGAAAGCATATACAGCTACAATGGTAGAGCAGAATGGTACTAGTGTAAAGATAGAATTACCAATGGAATTGAATTGAGAGTTTGGAAATAGACCCTCACATATATGGTCTAGCGATTTTTGACAAGGCTGTCAAACCAACTCGGCTGGGTCAGAATAGCCTATTCAAAAAATAGTGCTGGGAAAACTGGATCTCCATATCTAAAGGAAAGAAAGAGGATCCTTATCCCACACTTTATACAAAAATCAATTCAAAATGGATCAAGGATGTAATATAAAAACTAGAACCATAAAATCCTTGGAAGAAAATGTAGAAAAAACATCTTCAAGATCTTGTGCTTGGTGGTGGTTTCTTGGGCCTTACACTCAAAACACGAGCAACAAAAGAAAGAATAGATAAATGGAAATGCATCAAAATTAAATACTTTTTATTCTTCAAAAGGCTTTGTCAAGAATGTAAAAAGGCAGCCTACTCAATGGGAAATATATTTGGAAACCATATGTCTGATAAGGACATGTTATGTAAAGAGATCACACAAAACAACAAAATGACAAGCAACCCCAGTAAATAAAGAAAAAGTCCTTGAAAGCTATGAAAAGATCTTTTCTAAATTATGATTAAAACAATCAAACTATTATAATTGTTCCAGAACCTGGCAATCAGTATGCTTTTAAGGTTATCCACAGTGTTAGAATTTTATTAAAGAAAAAAAAAGTTTTAGTCTCCTGTGAAGGAAGGAAAAAAGAGCATTTCTTGCATAAACTATAATGGTTTCAATTTTATTTAGCTTGGGTATAATCTCCCTAGGTTTATAGGATACCAATTAAATCAATTAGCATTATATGTATCAAATTTTTAAGATGAAAATTATAAGTTCATGTTTAACGAAATTAAGATCTGTCTTAAAGTGAAATGACTAATTTTCAAAGAACAGAATGAGAGATGTAAGACAAGACTTAAATGGATAAAGGTAAATTTCATTGGTTGCTAACTATAATTTAATAAGCTTATTTAAAGGTAAAAGTAACTAGTCTAGAGTGGTTATGGTTGATTACAGGAAGTTTGCAAAAGCATTTTCTAAACTGAAATATTTAACAGCGAATTCCAGGAAGCCAATATTAAGTAGAAACTTAAATTGATATTGATAACAAAAAGTAACTGCATAATAGAGAATACAGTCAGAGGCCACCTCAATCTGCATGTTAAGGTAGTGGTAAGGGAAAAATAATCTTGATTACATTGGGAATCTTCAGTTTTCGTAAAATAATGGAGAAAGTAGTTTCTCCTGTACTGCTAAAGTAAAATACCTGTTAATTAATGGAATCATGGTAAAGGTGTAGAAGTAAAAAGTAAAGTACTAAAATAGTTAAGTTGATTTGATATGTTATAAACTGCATTGGAAGTATTCTAGAAAGTGTACAAAAAATAAAAGAGATAGAGGAGCAGATGTGGCTCAAGCAGTTGAGCATTTGCTTCCCACATGGGAGGTCCCAGGTTCAGTTCCTAGTGCCTCCTAAAGAACAACAAAAACAAACAAGTAAAACAAGTGAAAAAATCAACTCAGGGGAGTCAACGTGGCTCAGCGGTTGAGCGCTGGCTTCCCACAAATGAGATCCCAAGTTCAATCCCCATTCCCCGGTACCTTAAAAAAAAAAAGAGAGAGAGATAGACTTCAGTATTGTCAAACACTCTTGTGCATTCAGACAAGGCCCTAGTACCTGCATGGTGCCTCTCCATTTGAGTTATGAGCTAGGTTGGTCATTATGGCCCCTAAAACAGTAAAAGTATCTACCACATCTCTGGACATGCTCCTGAAGTGAAAGGAAAGCACGTTGCTGTTTCAGACTCCTACAGCAGCCTGCAATGGCTCCATATGGCCAGGTTTACAATGGATATCACCTCCAGATTGGTTCTGTTTCATAGTGCCAAAGGGTGCTATGCACCAGGCAGATGAAACACTGGAGGCTTTCTCTAGGATCAACAGTGCTGCAGCATGCTGGATGTGTGAAGGACATATCAACTGGAGCAATAATTACCAGAGTAATGTGAGTAGAACTTAAGCACAATTGGCATTATGGTCTGCTCCCATGGAGAGACAACATGTACGGTATTGCAAAGCTGGAGCTTAGATCTATTAACTGCAACTCAAAGAGGAACTTATGCGTTGATTAGTGCATTGATTAGTATTAAGTACTGTACCTATATACCTGATGAATATGATAATCTCTCTTCTATTCTAGATCATATGCAGAGGGATATTGAACATGTTAAGAGTCTTGGTAAACTTAACTCATTTTCTAAGTAATTAATGAATGTGCCCATAAGATCAAAGAATGGCTCTCTTATGTGGTCTTTATTTTGTTTGCCATATGCTTGAATTGTTGCCTGTATTGTCTTTGTGAGTTTATGTTTAGGGCAGTGCCTCTCCTCATATCTCTCCTAGCTGTCCTAGGCATATCCAGTGCTGTGGGAACTGGGGTTAGCAGTTCATACCAAGCCCAGTAGGTCTACCACAATCTCTCCCTGGAGTAAACCAACAACATAGAAGAAACTAGCCTCTCCTTAGAAGCCCTTAGACAGCAAATAGACTCCCTTGCCATCGTGGTGCTGCAAAATCACAGAGCCCTAAACATGCCAACACTGGCACAGGGAGGAACCTGCCTATTCCTCAAGGAAGAATGCTGTTTCTATGTAAACTGCTCCAGAAAAGTCCTAGACAGCAGACCAAGCCCAAATAACTTCGGGAGGATGTAGCCTCTGGAGGCACCTGGCCACTCTCACTCTTGTGGTCCATTATGTCATGTCTGAACCCCGTTTTGGGCCAGCTTACCAGCATCTTCTTTATCCCTTTAGTAGGACCATATGTCTTCAAAATTCCAAGTTTATTTCTTCCAGAATCAACGCCTTCCAGACCAAAATACTAGTCATGAGATTTCATCCAGTTCCAACCACCATGCCGGACCAGCCTTCACTTTACCCCAATAAAATAGCTAGAGAATTTCAATCCATCAGGCAGGGACTACTGCCCCTAAATGAGTAAACAAATCTTTACACACAAAAAAAGAGCATCTTGAGGAAACAAGAAGAAAAAGAATGGGAAAGTCTAAAGCTGTGTATATTACTAGAAGGAAAGCTAAAAAATGTATGCTATACAGTACTGTATAGGACAGTGAAACCTCATGTGAAATATGAATATGGGTAATATTGCATATATAAGATTGTTTTTCTTATAAACCGAACAAACACACCTTAATGTTACAAGATGTTTCTATCAGGCAAAAATATAACCAAAGCAAAATATGGACAGTAGTGTATAGTAATATATTAATCTTCCATTAAGGGTTTTTTTAAAAAGGAAATACACTAAGTGAAAGAAACTAGATAAAAGATATTACATATTGTTTGACTCCATCTATACAAAAATACAAATACAAATAAATTAGAAAGACAGAAACAGAACAGCAGCTATATACAGCAGGGGAAGCATAGAGCTTTTTTTGTTTGTTTTTTGTTTATTATTATTATTACTGGAATATTGAAAATACTCTAATAAATATTGAAGTGATAAATGCACAGTTATGTGAATATACCAAACACCACTGATTGTACACTTTGGATGGATTGTACACTTTGGATGAATGGCATGCTTTATTAATATGTATCAATAAAATTGATTTTTTTAAAATTCACCACTATTCTAACTCCTCACACAACCTTTCACAAGTTCAACTTAATGTTAGCATCAAAACTTATAAAATTGCATGGCAGATCACAACATATAACTTCAAAAATGGCTTTTAATGCTAAAAGTTTAGAACAACATGTTGCCTACCTAATTATCCTCTGGTGGGTGGAAGACAAAATCACAAATTCTTCTGGTTAATGTCCTGCAAATCCAGGTCTATAATTATTGTGATTGTTGTTATTACAAAGCAGCCCGATTCATTGAAATATAAGGCAAATCCTTATTACTCATGCATTTTAAAGACATGTAATAAAAAATTAAACTAGATCTTTCAACCATTTTTCATCCCATGTTCATAATTGCTAAAGTAAGAGTGAAAATACATCCACCTTTTCAGGAACTATATTCAAACATCCACTCTAATGGAATGATCCTGAATTCATAATATTCTTTAATATAGGTGATCGGTTACCAATTGAAGTTTTATTGAGCTCAGGAGAACTGATTTGACTTGGCAATCCTGTCTAGTATTTCTCACATCAAAGATAATTCTTACTTTCACAGATACCTTTAAAATTTCCCTGGACTAATTGGATAAGTGTTCATGTAAATAATTCAATTTCCATTTTTGTAAATACATTTAAAAATAATCAACCAACCATTTGCTAAATTTCTGAGATTACAGAAGATGTAGCATGTCTTAAAATAGGACACAAAAGCACAGGATAAGACCTTTGACCCCCCACCCTGGTCTGACTTCATACAATGACAGCCTGAAGACAAGAGGTGGGAGACTCTTGCTCACCCAGCTGTATGCCATCAGAGGCAGCTTAGAGATGGGAAAGGAGACATGAATCAAGGCAGTCAGAGCAATTCTGCAAAGTGTTCACCACATGGCCACATATTCTAAGTTGTCCCCAATTTGACTATTGAAATTATGGCAGAATGTACAGGAATAACAAAGACAAAGTTCTAGCACCGTGCTAATGAAGGTTGATAACTGTAAGTGGTGGTATAGGTGGCTTGGACCAGGATGGTAGAAGTAAGATGTAAAAAGTGGTCACACATCAAAAGATACGTTTTGAAGACAAAGCTTTTGCTCATCAATTGGCTGGAAGTGTACCAGAAGAAGGGAAGTGAAAGATGGCATTTGGGCAGGATGGCATTGCCATCAATGTGTGTGGGAGATGGTAGATGGAGCACATTTAGATGGGAAGATCAAGAGTTCTGCTTTTGATATGTTAAGTTTGAGATGCCTATTAAACATCTAAGAGATGTCAAGCAGGCAGTTCATGGGAGAGATTCAGTCTGGACATATAATTTTGAATGTCATTACAATGAGGTTATACCTAAAGCCATGAGGCTGTTTGAAATCACTAAGAATGGGAGGGAAATAAAAAAAGAGAAGTTCAAGGACAGAGGCCTGGAGACTCCAAATTTTAGGGATGGGGATGATAAAGAGGCATCAACATAGTGGGGTACAAAGGAGCTGCTGATGAAGCAGGAGCATGCAAGTCCCTGAAAACCAAGTGAAGTTGATCATATTTTCTAAAGATGGCATTTCTCAACATGCACATCTTACAATGTGATGTAAACACTGCCCCATTGAGAGTGGGGTCTATGCTCCCTCTCCATGAATCTGGCAGGCCTAGAGTATGATGAAAGTGAAGCTATATGATTTCCAATAAGTGGTAAAAGGTTTACAGCTTCAATCTGGTCCTCTTTCTCTTGGGACACATGCTTTGGGGGACCTAAGATGTCATGTAAGAAGTCCAGCAAAAGCCAGAGAGAGAGAGACAGAGACAGAGACAGAGAGAGACAGAGACCTAGGGAGCCTCAAGTGTCCCAGTCCCCAGATATTTGAGTCTTCCCAGCCCAGGCATCAGGCACCAGGCAGGTGAATGAATGAAACTTCAAATGATTCTAGCCCGTAGGCTTTGAGCCACCCCTGCCAACATGGAGTGAAGCAGAAGCCCCACCAGACTGCAGATTCATGAGCAAAATAAATACGTTCATTGTTTGAAGCCACTAAGTTTTGGAAGAATTGGTTATGCAGCCCTAGTAACTAGATCACCAAGTGAAGACCGCGTTTCCCAGAGACTCAAACTCTCGATTATGTCAAAAGCTGCTGTAGAGAAAGACAATGGCTGAGAACTGACCACTGGGTTAACAACGTAGAAGGCACTAGCAACACTGAAAAGTGGTGAGTGCGGAGCATAAGTGGAGTGAGTTCAAGAAAGGATGGGAACTGAGAAATTGGAAACAGCCCATCATGACAGCTCTCCAAAGGACTTTTGCTAAAAAGCAGATTTGAGAAGTGGGGCAGTAGCTGGAGAGGACAGTGGGGTCAAGAGAGAAGGTTTGGTTGATGGGGGTAGAGTCAGAGTGTGTATTGATGGGAAGGAGCCAGCAGAGAGGGAAAAGGGGAGAACACAAGAGAGAGAGGAGAGAATTGCTGGAGGCACTTCCATGAGTGGGGAGGTGGAAGGGAGTAGCAGCAGGAGATCTAGGACACAGGCTCCTGGGACTGGCTATAGCTGGTCAGTGAGTGTAGTTATATTGTTGTTCAGCCCCACCCAGCAGTCCCTGCGTGGGGAACAAAGTAGGTGGAGCGTTGGACTTAACCAGGGTTGGGGTTTTGCCAAGTGGAAACAAATACCAGAGAAGGGCAAGGAAGGGTATTGGGAGTGCAGGCAAGGGAATAATGATAGTGACTCCGCGTGGAGTTGAAACTGGGCTAAGAGGAAAGGGAAGATGCAGTAGGATCCTTGGATTGTGGGTCCCAGTAGAGATGCAGGATCACTGGAGTTCATATACCTCAATTATTCCCATTCCGAGGATGAGGAACTTCACCTTAGAGAAGTTCAAGTAATTTGCGAGTAAAGTAACCTGCGAGGGACAAAGTGGGATTCAAACCTAAGGCTGACCAGCTCCTGTCATAATGAGAAACCTTCCTTTCAGGATCCTGCTCTTGCTCAGCAAGAAAGGAGAGTAAAAAGAGCTCTTGGTGTTGGCAGGCACCAGAAGCTCTGCAAACCAAATCTGAAGAAATGTCAGGGAGAGGTTATGCGCGTTGTGAAAGCTTGGATTTTTTTTTAGTCCTGAGTGTAATTATATTATGTGCTTTTTGAAAGATTCTTGATGAGTTTTCTTAGGAAACCAGCTCTTGTCCTTTGAGTTCTCTCTAGAACAGGGATGCAGCAAAAATAAAAGTTGGTGTATGGTCTAGATTTGAGGGTAGAGAAACTAAACCTGGTAGTTTGAGTCTGTCTCGTGTGCTTGGTGCAGCTGCGGTACTTCCTGTAGCCGTAGCAAGATTTCAGCCAAGGAAGCGCGTGTCCTAATTACATCACGAACCCCTTTGTTTAAAGTTCCTCTTACGGTCAATACATTCTAACGAGAGCCCGGAGGTTCTCTGTTTCTGCCCTGACGAGATATTTTGGTCGATGGCATCACACCACAGTTATGAGAGAATTTTCGTAAGAGGAAGTTTTGTAAGAGGAATTTGACAAGGCTCTCGCATGCGTTATGCCCTAAATTCCATTTGCAATTTCATTTCTAATTGTTGATGGTCCTGTAATTCTGGTCGGGCTGCTCCTCTGGCCTTGGTATTAGGTTGATTTCAAGCGCAGGCGAGTTGGGTGGGGAAGAAGAGGTGGCTGAGAGGTAGTTCCTTGTGTGTTTAAAAAGGGCAGGTTAGCCCTTTATTTATTTCTCTTTATTTTTGCTGAAGAGGAAAAACAAAACAGAACAAAAAACCTGGATCAGTTCAGTGACTTTGGGAGATGAGCCAATTAAAGTGATTTGAAAGGAATTAGGTCATTCAAAACTGAAATAAGGTTGTGGAGAAGGAAGAACTTTCTCTACCCATTGTCCAGACCACCTTGTTCTATCCTGTCCCCCACCTCCCTCCCCCACCCCTGTTGGGACTTTTAGGTCCTACCTTTACTCTGTAAATCTCGACCCATGGCATAGGAAAAAGCATACAGAAAAGAACAGGGTTTGGTTTTGTTTTACCAGATAAAGTTCTTTGAGCCTCAGTTTCCTTCTCCATAAAATGGGGATCATAGCGTCTGCCTCACAGAGTAGTCTGTGAGGCTTAAATGAGACAAAGTATGGAAAGCTCACAATTGACACAACATACCATTGCCTTCTGTTCCTCAGTCTGTCCTTTAATTCTTCTTATCATCTCTTCCTTACCTTGGTAGGTACTCTTTGGAATGTTTCCCATGCTCCAGGTAATTTGATGTGCCCTTTCCTTCCTTCCTTCCTTCCTTCCTTCCTTCCTTCCTTCCTTCCTTCCTTCCTTCCTTCCTTCCTTCCTTCCTTCCCTCCTTCTTTCCTTCCTTCCCTCCTTCTTTCCTTCCTCCCTCCCTTTCTTCCTTCCTTTAGGCCTGAAAATCCCAACTCCCCAATTCAGCTTTTCTAACCACCCAGAAGATAGGTAACAAGTTTCTTTGGAAATCATACTTAAATGTCCATTAAGTATACACTTGCCATGATGCCAATTACACATTTTAAAATTCATTTATTTATTTGTCCAACAAAGCATTCATTTGATTCACCTGCTCGTTCAACATTTCCCCTTTGTGTTTAGACTTTTCCATGTTGGTATCGTACCTTCTTTTCCAAATTTTTATCGGTTTTATCGGTTGAGCTTTAGAGCATCCCATGAGGGAAGCAGGACAAACATTATCATCATTCTCTCCATTTACAGATTTAAAAACAGACTCAGTGGATTAGTTGACTTTACCTGCCTAGGATCACAATAATGGTTTCTGGAAACCTGGTATTGGCCACCTGGCACCAAAGCATACTCATGACCTTTGCAAGCCACTTCCTGCCCTTGTCCCATCTTGCTTTGACTGCATGTCACCCTAATTCCAGCAATAATCTCTGGATGCAGAACTCCAGGAGCTGGGTGTTAGAGTACTAGGCTTTAATTCCAGGCTACACCATAGGGCCTGTTTGAAGCAGCATTAGTATCCCATAACTCTCCATTTTTCTTTAATCTAGGTTTTCCTTAAATGCTGAAGAAATGCAGATATTGGTTTTGATTTTCCAACAGTCTAGGGCCATCAGGGTCAATACCTTGATCCGTTTATGGTGGATCTCTAGCAGACCCTTAGGCTTGGGCTGGAAAAATAGGCATTTGGGTTAGTTCTTTGACTCAACAGGTCCAGGCATCCCTAATTATAAAATAAAAGTTCAAAAATATGCTGGGGTTTTTTTTGTTGTTGTTGTAGCAGAATCTGCTTATCCTTTATCTCATAAACAGCTGCAGTGTGTTTAGATTGAGATGATCATTGTTCTTTAGGATTCAATTCTTATCCTGCCCAATCTCCATATCACACCCTCCAGGAAGCACAAATTCCAACACTCCCATATCAGCAATAGAATAGCCTTCTAATTATGTTTTTTATTTCAGGGAAGACTGTGTTTGAGAGGATCTAAATGCCCTCAGGAAAATCTGTGGAATCTTGATAACCTTGTTTGTCTTCAATATGTTCTTATTTCAAACTTGAACCCCACCAAGAGGTGTAGAGAGCAAAAGAAACAACTACATTGTTGAAAAATACACTTAGTGTTTAATGTCTTTACTAATATGTACACTGGCATTAGACACAAGTCAGTTCCTTTCTGAGCCAGGTTTTCACACAGAAGTCATTGGCCCTTATCATTACTGTGAATCTCTGAAATAAAATTAGCTTGTTTTGTTTCAATTCCACCTTGACACTTTTTTTTACTTTTTGCTTTTTTATAAATTATAATAGCATATATATGGCATAAATTTGCCAGTTTCATCATTTTTAAGTGTTTATAACTCGAAGGCATTAACTACATTTCCAATGTTGTGCTACCATCAACACCATCCATTTACCAAAACCTTTTCATTATCCAAAACAAAAACTCTACCCATTAAGCAATAACTCTCCCTTCCCTCTCCTCCCAGCCCCGGGAAACCTCTAATCTACTTTCTATATCTTGACACATTTTTAGTGTTTTGAGTATGTTTGTGTCTCTGTGTTTTCCAAGGAAGCTTTAAGAGATTAACCCAATATACATAAGGCTGAATGGTCACTTGTGTCAGATCTAAAAGACAATCCCATGTGCTTAAAAAAATATTTGAAGATGAACTTTCAATTCAGCCTTATGCATTGCATGTTTCTTTTATATTAAGCAATGGAAGATAAAAAAAGATTTAAAAGAAGATGGGGTTTGTTTTGGGAGTACATGAGACTTCCCATAAAGTAATTAGAGAACTATTAAAGACAACTTAAAGTGCTAAATGGGATCTAACCAAGTGGTAGAAGAGATCATGTGTGCTATGTTTAGGCAGAGAAAAGCATTGACAACAGAGTTATTGAAGGATTTGTGCCCCACGTGGGCATGTCAGTTGTTCTGCTTTCTTGATTCTCGGCACGTTAGGTGTTGTGAATGGTGGCAGAAAGGAGTCCTCATGAAAAGCCAAAAAATTTATTGAGAGATTGTTTTAGTTATGTATTGCAGAAAAACAAGCAACCTCAACACTTAGTGGCTTAAACACAACAACCATTTTATTATTTTTACAGTTCTGTGGGTTGACTGGGCTCAACTGGGCAGGTCTTCTGTTCCATGTGATGTTGACTGGGATGCTCGTCGTCCATGTAGGAAGACTGGACAAGGGCACCAAGATGGAGCACCCACATGGCTGGCAGTTGATGCTTGCTCTTGGTTGGGAGCCCACTGGAGCCATAGTTATGTTCCAAGAGGAAGGAAGCAGAAGCTGCCAGGTCTCTTAAGGTGCAGGCTCGAAAGTCCCAGAACATCACTTTCCATCTTATTCCTTTTTGCTCAAAGCAGTTGCAAGCCCAGCTCAGGTTCAAGGGGAAGTGATAAGAAATTTCTCTTATCACTCTTTTCAATGGCAGAGTGATATGTACATAAAGGTGAGGGAAGGAATTCATGGTGGCCATCACCGGAGACTATCTACCACAGAGCTCAAGCAAATGCACAAGGCTTGCATGCTTAATGCAAGACTTTTGTGTTGGTCAGCCAGCCAGAGTCACTGACGGCCAGTTCTGCTATCAGTCTCCTGCCTTCCTCTTCTTCCAATCTGATCTTCCCTTTGTGAACTGAACAGCTGACTTCTGAATGCATTCTAAACTCAGGATGCCTGCATCTTGTCTGTGATTGAACACCTCAGTCATGGACTTACTTTTAGGCTTGACTCTACATCCTGCACCTCAAAACCCACAGGACTGTCCCTGGTTTAATGGGTTCTCTCTCAAGAACGTGTTTAGGGCCCTGATGTCCACTTGCCTCTGTGAGACTTCATGGGTTCTTTGTCCCAGCCTCTCCATGTAGAATCTGACCTGCTGCTCCCAAACACTGGTTTAACACTGGTAGAGCATAGGCTTGGGAGGGAGGGGAGGACAGATGGCCACAAAAGATCCCATGGGTCTTAAGAAGTTAAACAGTCTTTGATTGAGCAGAGGATAAAGAGGGTGAGCAAAGACTTTCAGGTAGGACTAAAGGTAGGATGTTTGCAGAACAGAGAGGGCAGAGGAAAGTTGGCTTGAGAAGAGGGAGAAGGTGGAGGTGAGTGGGAAAATTAGAGTGTGAAGCCAGGTGATGATAGCCAGCTCAAGCTTAGATTTGACATAATAAGAAGTTATCAGCCCTGTGCATTCTTGAGCAGAGGTGTGGCCTGGTGAAAGTGATGTTTAAACAAGATTATTGCAGCAGTGAAATGTAGGATAGAGTGGAGATACTGAAATCAAGGAGGCCAGTGGTTAGTAGGCTCATGGGTGGTGAGTCTAGGACTAAAGGGGCTGCAGTGGAAATGAATGATGGAAAGATGGATATAAGGGAGGATTTGTAGGGGGAAAAAACTGATAAGACAGTGACTTCCTGGTGATGGGAAATTAAACCAAAGGTGACCAAGAAGTAGACTAATGAGATGGCCAAGGGAGGATGCTGTAGGCTCTGGGGAGGGGGAGGGTTGGGTGATTGGCTTCCATGTTCAGTAATGAATAGACAGGGAGAGACAGGAAAGGTAAGTGAAGCAGTAATAACCTCCTCATCTATGCCGGTGGATGCTGTAATGAAGAAGGGGTGATCCAGAGGAAATTTCAAAAGCAGAAGAGATAGACTTTAATGAAAGTTTTGATTGAGAAGAACAAGAGAAAGGATAGAGTAGAAGTGGCTCATCTGGTTTTGACAGAAAGAGGGACATGGTGAAGGAAAGTTGGCTTTGGAAGGAAGTTAAATATCCCACAGACTGAGTTTAAGGTAACACTCAGCACTCTGATAGGAATATCTAGAAGGCCCTAGAGGAGGATGAGAAGTTGAGTAAGGCAACATTGAAGAGGAAGTACTTTGTTCAGGTTGAAATCTCGTACAGGGCAGATGTGGTACCCACTTCTTTTTGCCTGGCCCACCTTGGGTTTGCCCTTCACCCATTACAAGTTAAGGGTAAAATGACAAGGTAGGAAGGCAGATTGTACAGGGATGTTACAGAGAGCCCCTAGAGTCCAGCTGTTGCCCTGTTCTTCCAAGTTCTCCTTTGGGTTTTCTGGCTGCACACCTCACCCCCCACCATCCAGAATGAACTGTTCTGGTCACTAGATCTAAGGGAACATGGATATATTACTGAGAGATCTCCCAAGCACAATTCATATTACTCAACTTCAAATGAACTTGAGCCATGGATCCCAGCCCTCTTCCAGATGTGGAGGGACAGGTTGAAAGCCTAAACAATGCTTGTGTATGATCTTTTGATACCCTTTTAGACCCCAAACCCTGAGGTGGCAGTTTGGACTTGTTCACCCTGCTGCTTTCTTCCCATTCCAGTCTGAGCCTGCCGAGTCCTCAAAGTGCCTTGGGAGGAACAAAGCCCTCCCCTCCTCCTCTCTCGTCTCCTTCTGACTGAGAACAGAGATGCGGCTCTCAGATTTTCTCTTTTCCTGCATGGAACTCTGGTACCTTCCTCTTTCAGCCCTATTTCTCTCAATAAGCAGCCTGCACCTTTGGAACCTCCATCAAACTGAAGCTTTTAATCAAGCAGATTCCCTCCTCCTTTCTGAAAGTAACTTATATACATCCAGGCCTTTTATCCCTAAATACATTGGTGTGTACTTTCTGAGAATAGGGATATTCTCTTACATAACCAGTGCAGTTACCAACTTCACAGACCGCCTTTTGTAAATATAATTTTTAATTACACAAGGTATAAATCATTGCTTTTTTAAAAAAAGTTATATCAGTACAGATAAAATGAAAGTTTTTAACCAGCCCCTTCTTGAACCCTGGCTCCCTCCATCCCCCCAGAGATTATCATTGTTGTGAGTTTGTCTCTCTCTTTCCAGACATCTATTTTATTTTTTTAGAAGAGTGTTACAAACATAACAGCCCAATAAAATTTTAGGGAAAAGATTTGAACACTAAAAAGGAACCACTGATACCTGTAATAATATGGATGAATCTCACCTGCATTAAGCTAACTGAAAGTAGCCAAAAGCCTACATACGGCCTGATTTCACTCATATAACATACTAGAAAGGGCAAAGCATCAGGGACAGAAAATATACCAGTAGTTCCCAATTGCTTCCCCTTCCCCGCCCAACTATATATTTTAGATCTAGCTGTGTTGATCTGTAGAGTACTAGTTCATTTCTTTTTTACTCTTACATATTATTCTATTATAGAAATAATTCACTTTTCATTTATATAGTCCCCTACTAATTGACATTTAGGTTGCTTTCAATTGTTTGCTCGTATAACAAACATAGCAATGAATTTCACTGTGCCCATTTGAGCAAGTTTCTACATGGTGGATATGTACAAGTAGAATTGTTCGTTGATAGAGTCCATGCATTTTCAATTTTAATATACATTGTCAAGTTGCTCTCTAATGGCAATGTACATTTGTACTCCCACCACAATGGTATGAGAAGCCTCGCTTACCCCAGTGCCTTCTAACCTTTCACATTACCCAACTTAGAAATGTTCACCCATCTGCTTCCACTATACTCTCTAAACCGTTTAAAATGACGAAGTTTCATTTTTTTCAAGGATTTATTTATTTATTTCTTCCCCCACCCCCTCATTGTTTTGCGCTCGCTCTCTGCTCTCTGTGTGTTCTTCTGTGTCTGTTTGTCTTCTCTTTAGGTGGCACCAGGAAATGATCCCGGCACCTTCAGGAGTGGAGAAAGGCTGCTCAATATCTTGTGCCACCTCAGCTCCCTATTCTGCTGCGTCTCTTATTGTCTCTCTTCTGTGTCTCTTTTTGTTGCGTCATCTTGCTGCACCAGCCCTCCACGTGGGCCAACACTCCTGTGTGGGCCAGCTCACTGCACGGGCCAGCTTGCTTTTCACCAGGAGGTCCCAGGAATAGAACACTGGACCTCTTATATGGTAGACGGGAGGCCAATTGCTTGAGTCACATCCACTTCCCGAAGTTGTGTTTTTAATATTGACTTCTCCAGTCTCCTGGTTGGGGGTGGGATGGGCTCAGGGGAATCGATGTTTGAATGGGCTTGAGTATTTTTCCTCACCCTGCAGATCAATGAATTCACTTGACAGGGAAAGAACAGACAGCTTAAGACCAGACCTTGGGAAACAGCCCTCCTGGGTTCAGGGAGTGAAAATAAAAGTGGGTGAGGAACAGAAAGGAGCAGCCAAAGACATAAGGGAAAAAGTGAGAGTCAGAGAAGCCAAGAAAAGAAGGGGTATGCTTGCATCTAACCATCCTTTGTTTTGTGCTAGTCTCTGTACTAATTGCTTTGCGTGAATATTCCATTTACTCTTCACAATTGAATTCCTGAGTTAATAACGTGCTTGTAAGTCAGAGGCAAGTGTTCTACACGGTTTCCCCAGTTTCCCAGTGGGATTAAGCTCCACTTGTCCACAGTGGTGATATGCTTGATAACGCCAGTTTTACTGGCTTATCCCTTTGCCTGTCTCACTTCCTCATTCCCCACCGGAGCTTCCTGGGGGTCACCTCCCAAATAAGCTATTTGCCCTCACATACTTGTGTGCGAGTCTCAGCTGAGTCAATGCAGTGAGGAAGGGGAGGCCCTGAAATGTGACTTTCCCAGGCTTCTCACAGGTCTTAAGCATGGAGAGCTCTGCGTTAAGAACTTTTGGGGCCTGCTAAGCGAGAAGAGGTGATGCCTCAGAAGAGACAGTGGTGGATGCTCAGGCCAGCAAGCTGAGGGGTGAGAGGGTCTGCAGCCAGGGAGAGGTAAGGGGAAGCTGATCAGCCAGAGGAAGATGGCTGACAATTCCTGTGGACAGGAGACAGACGGCGAGTTCCCCAGCCACAGGCTGCCTCCCCAAAGGCCAACAGGTTACCCAGTAACCAAGGGGGCAAAAGTCTCAGGGGGCAGCATTAGGATATCAACCCCAAGGACTGCAAACCTTCTCTTCCGCCATATAAGCCAGCAGCCTGCTCACATACATCCAAAATCCAATTCTGGGCAAAGGGCAGAAGATGGAAAAGGTCATTTAGACTGTCAGTTGAGCAAAACTAAAAGTTCATGTCTTTCCCTCCTCACAGGTGGGGGAAGGCTCGGGATCAAGGTTTAACGACGGAGCTTCCTCTTCTCTGCACAGCGGAGTGTGTGTGATACATTAAAATGTGCCATCCCACGACAGCATCCCGTGGGGCTGAGCGGCGGGGGTCTAGGTTGGGAACAAGGCCCTTAGGATTCAAAAATCTTTGAGAACTGGCATATGGAACTGCTGACAGTGAGATCCAGGAAACACATTGAACAATCTCTTCTGAACACCCTGGGATTTGAATTGGCGTCTGCTCAATCTGCACACACTTTCAGCCTGGCGTTTTGTTTTAAAGTAGCTCTCCATCCATGAATTCTGGCCCTGACCTTCAGCCACAGGGTGTCATACAAGGTGGCCAAGTGTTTGACAGGGCTGTGGCTCTCCTTCTGCAAGGATATCAACGTGCAAAAAGGCATTTGTTGTCCCTTCTGTTTAGTATTCCGTAGGAGTGCTCTTTGCCCAATTTGCTCCGACGGGAACTGGCCACACTCGACTCCAATGGGACTGGTTCCAGCCTCTCTCCTCCAGGTCTGGTTGGGGCTGCCAGCCTTCCTGCAAGACGAACAAACCACTGCCATTGAGAAACTGCCTGTGAGTGAAAGGGCAGTTGGTAAGCCTTAAAACGTGAGCTTTGGGTTCAACAACACAGATATGATTATTTGCGGGGGGGCGGGAGGGGTAGGCGGGGGCATGCTGCTATAGAGAAAATAGAAAACCGATTTAAGGAATTTACCCAGCACCTTTGTGTTGGCAGGAGCTGAATTATTCATTCCCAGTCGACCGAGGTCTCCAATGCTGGGCTCACAAAGCTTCAGGCCTCCTCTGCAGCCGTCAGAGGAAGCAGTTTGAACCCTCTCGCTTGAGTAAACACACAGAGTATGGGTTCCTATATCCTGAACAATATCTGAGAACAGGGCAACCAGCCATTTCCTTTACTGGCAGAAGAGTGGCTTTTCATAAGGGTAAGCTCAAAATGTGAGGGCCAGAGGCCATCCGCAGCTATGGAGGGGCAGGGGGACGTAACCATGGCAGCCACAAGACAAACACTAATATAGTAGGGATTATGCATCCAGCCCTTTCCAGAAGCCAGGCCGTGCTAGGCCTCCTCCCTGCACTTCTGAAAAACCCTGCGCAATCATCGTCCTCCTAGTACATGTGAGGAAACTCGGGCTGAGGGAAGGAATTTGCCCAAGTGCTAATGCTACCACGGTGAAATGACTGAGCTGGGAAGACAGAATTCAAATCCAGGTATACACAAACTTCTTTCTATCTATATTCCCTCTGTATATCTGACTCTTTCTCTTTTTCTCTCTCTGTATCTGTCTGTCCTTCTGTCTGTCGCCCTGTCTTTATCTCTATCAAGTGATTGTCAAAATCTTTCGTTTCACAAATCAAAACCTGAGACACATAATTGACAATTGTTTTCTAAAGGCCTAAAACTATGACTTTCATTAAACATTCATAACAGTCATTTAAAAATACAAGAATATTCCAAAATTAAGAACCATCCCAGAAAATTGGAAGGCAAAATTACACCATTTCAGGTTATTGTCATCTGTCCTGGATTTGGCTTCCTGCTTGAAAAAAGATAAGCAGAGTGGGTGGGCTGTAATTTTTTCACCTTTATTTAAATAATTTTTTCAGCATAATTTTTGCACCCAGCCCTCATGTTGGCAAATAAGCATGGTGACTGGTCTTTGAAATCTCTGAGATGCTGAATCTTCCTTTATGAAACTTCTCCCCTTACCTCCCTCAACACTGACTCTTGTTCCAGTTCCAGAAACAAAACAAGGGTAGGGGTTAGGGCATGGAAGGTGGGAGGTGGGGGGGAGAGGGATGGGAGCTGCTGCCATCACCTGTCTAACCCCCACCAAATAAACCAGGTCTTTAGGGGAGTTCATTTGAGTGTGTTTCTTCCCTCGACCTCAAAGACGATGTTAATGGATGTTAAATTGTCTGTTTCCGTATCATTTTAAAAATAGTGAATTCAAATTATATATCAAGCCCTACAAGTTGTACCTGTGGTTTGGTTTCAATTATATCAGTTTTATCGCACATGGCAATCATATTGCAAATAACTGCACATTCCATACGAAGCACGGGGGAAAAAAAAGGCAGCAAGGTCACGTAGTGTGAATCTGTTTCCTTGTTTCCTTCAGTTAAGGTTGCCTTTGGATGGTTTCACACATCTTATTTCTACGTTCCCTCTATCACTGCACCCAAAATTGGAGACTCAGCCATTCCAGCAAAATATGACTAAAAGTTTTTGTGCATTTTCGGAAATGGAAGCCACTTCTTGATGGGTTTCTGCTGGATTTTCCAGTGCTCCAGGGTAAGGATACAGAGTAAAGAACTCTCAGATATTGTTAAAAAGGCTTTCATAAATCATGTCATGTGATGTCACTTTGAAGGCTCCCTGGTCCATGTCAAATGGTATCTGCACCAATCGCTACTGCCACTGTGCCCAGCTTGTCCCTCTGATGGTGACCTTAACCCTGCAGCATTCCTCTTTGGTCACTTTTACTCTAGGATGCTCTAGAGCAGGGGTTCTTAACCTTTTTAGTTCCATGGACCTCCTTGCCAGTCAGATGAAAACCACCGACCACTTACTAAGTCCACACTATACTATGTATTATTTAATAAATATATCACACTCACACCAACATGTCCCCACAAGAATGTTTTTTTGAATTTCAATTCAGGTTCACAGACCCCTTGTTAAGAACCCCTGCTCTAGAGCATCCACCCGCCTCCTCCACTCTAAAGCAACTCGGCACTCCTGACCAGCTTGCGAGGCCCCCAAGGTTTTGCTGTGAGGAGCTGTGATAACGACAGCCACAGCTAATGTCTTGGAGGCATTTCTAAGTTCCTGGGTGACATGCCAAGTGCCACCGGCTCCTCCCAGCTGCTCTGTGTGTCACATGTCTACCCAAGCCCAGAGGGGGACTGCAGTGCTCAGGTACAGGAAATTCAATGGGACATCTAGAGAGGTGAGGGCAG
>JAQZBX010039755.1:0-22909 GCA_029593785.1 Cabassous unicinctus
CTAGGCTACTGAATGTGTTGGTAAATTTATTCTGGTGACCAATTTCTCTTTTGTTCCTAATTTTTTTTTTCACAGCTTATTTTTGATATTTGGTTCAACTTATTCCAAGTCTTTAAATTTTCCCAGCTTAAGTTATCAAAATCAGTCCATGAACTCATTATCAGGCCAGATTTTCTCCCAGGATTTAGTATAGAGAAAACCAAAACAATTTTTGTACATAAAATTTCCAGACTAACCAGCAGATGGCATGCATCAGTCCACCTTTCCAAAGAGGTTTTTCAGTCTCTGCTTTCCTGATTTACTATGTGGAATCTTCATGTTGGAGATTCAAAGTAGGATTTCTGGCCAAAGTAACTGAAGAAAAGGACCACCAACTCCCTCTATCTTTTACATTGAAATAGCTGACAGGGAGGAAGATGTCTGTTCTCCGCTCAGTCAGCTGCAGTGATCCAAGGATTTTACTCCAGCTCAATATTTAGGCAGTGGGGCAAGGAAGCCCTTTCCAGCTGCCTTAGGGGCTTGGTAACTCATGTGCATTTTTTGGGCTTCTTTGTTTCTCTGTCCCTCACTCTTCTGAGAGTTGTGTAGAACTGTCATTGTTTGCTGACATCCAAAGCATGTTCCATGGAGAGATATTGGCTCCTTCTCTGACTGTTAGTCCAAAACCATCTTCCCACAATTGCTAAATAAAATTTTTAATTGGCATGCCATGATAGGGGCAATCATTGCATGGCTTGCCAACTTTCCTTAGGACCCCAAAATACATCTTGTGCTCAGGGACAGGTGTGTCAATCCAGCAGGAAAAAATGCAATCCACTAGTAGATAAAGGGACTGACAATACATTCCTTCACCCATTGTCTCGAGCATATGCATACATTGACTGAAGACAGTCTAACTCTGGTGGGCATATTTTATGACATCCAGCTCATAGCCCAGTGGTATATCTGTCTCTGTCAGGGAGGGAATGGGTTCCTCTACTGCAGAAGAACATGAAAACAAGTGAGGGCTGCTGTGCATCAGACACCTTCCTGGATTAGCCACAGATTATGACAGAATGTCAATGGAGAACTGACACCCTCTAGTGAAGCTGACCTTACTCTCTCACTTTTCTATGTTAAAAAACATTGTTCCATCCAGTGTTTTAAGAGACAAGCTTCTGTTGGTTACCCTGGCATCTGTATTAGAGTGGGTTAACACCTCTTTAGCTGTTTCTCCTCACTACCTTTTCTCTCATTCTGGGTTGTATAGCCCTTGGATGTAAGAAAGCATCTTTAAATCAGATAAGCAAATTATGATAAATAAAAATTGTATCAATATTTTGATAATTTGTCAAATTAATGTTTGATTTCTCTGTTGAGATGAAACTTCGATTTTAAAGTTTCATATATTTTTCTCCAAATCCCAGGACTTGCAGCAAGGTTACAATTTACCTTATCCTCCTGTCCCATCCTATCTAATAGAGAGAATACTATAAGGCTAGTAACAGGTGCAGAATATTTTTTTAACAGCATATTCTTTGTCACTCAGTAGAAGATAGCAAAGATAAATAAATACTTTAAATGTAAATAATTATCTTGGGAAATCAAAGTACTTAGGATTTATAGTGTATCCCTTCATTATCATCTCTAAATTAATAAATATAGCTGGCATTTTTTGATACTCAGCTAGGAAAGCTCCTGTGCTTTAGATGTTTAAATCATTTAATACTCTCAAATCTCTAGGAAGGAAGTACTTCTCATATATGAGGACAATAAAACACAGGTCAAAGCACTTTTGCTGAAATCCACACAAGAATGGGAAGGTAGTCAAGATTCAACTGCATTCTGTCTTTGCCATAGAGTTAAGTTAAAGGAGTTAATACTCTTCATAGTCTTTGTTGAATGCCTCTTAATTGAGCTTGTAATTATGCCTCTGGCTCAAGTTGAAGAGTCTGTTCATTCTTCTCTATGGAGTACGACTATAAGAGCAGTTAAAATTTATCGGGTCCACTAACCATTTTCTTACAATTTTATGTATGTAATCTCAAAAAAATTTTATGAATAATGAAACAGCGCTGTAGTTCTTAGACTATACACATTTGACTATACCCATATGAATTCTAGTATTGTGCAACTTGTTAATATATGCAGTCTCATCAACCAGGGATTTCCATTAAAGTAGGTAACACATCTCTGATACTCTCCATGACCACTTTCCCTTCCCCTACCAAGCTTTCTCAGTTGCATATTAGTTATATCTGGGCCAATGAATAGGTCAATCCTGGAAAATGTCCATAAAAATAAAGGTGTAATAAAACAAAATGAAGCTTCTCAGAGAACTTAGAGTTCTGTAAATTAAATCCAACTAGATTTAAATAGAATAGAAAATAAAATGCAATGGACAGTTATTATTATTTGATGAGACCCATTGGTGTTTCCCATATCATCTTGCCATGAAAAGGCACATGTAGTGAAAATGGAGGCAAGACTTACTTTTGCTGGGCATTGGTGCTTTAGATATTCAACTTTAGCAATTAGAGTACCCTTAATACCTCCTTTGGGGCACTTATTTGCCATGCTCTTCTCTTTCTTAAATGAAGCAAATTCTGCAACCATTTAGAAATGATTTCAGCAAATTCAGCAAGTTGAGAAGAAATTATCACATATATTGCCCTTCACAGATATTCTCTTTTCATCTCTCAGAAAACTGAAGAATTTCAAAAGGGAAGAAAGCTTTCAGATCCAAGAGAGAGATTTTCTCATTTTACAGGCAAATCTAAATATTGTAGTTCATATGAATGAAGAAATAATTGAAAACTTCTCCAGTCTTCATCCAACCTGATGACAAGGAAAATCTTTTCTAAGGGAGAATGTAAATGTCAAAACAAATTGACATTCAAAGTCTTTTGATGTCTAAACACCTGCCTGTGCATTTTTTTTTTTTTTATGTTTTAGGATAACAATGCAGAGGCTAACTTTCAAGAGGGATAATGTTCTTGCCAAAAATGTTAATCATTTGGAAATTTTGACTAAGGTCACCACTACACAGTTATAATACCCATACAGGAGTGAATTAATATTAAAGGTTTCTGACTTGGAGATTGAAGGCAGAAAGGTATCTCCTATGCTCACAGATTTTATTTCAATTTCACAGTGTATACTTAAACACACCAAGGTAGATTTTAAGGAAATTTCAACAGACTGACCAACAAATTCTTGTTCGGTAAAATATGTATTTATGTATTTCTTTATGTTTATTAGAGAAGTTTCAGGTTTACAGAAAATCATGCACATAACACAGGGTTGCATATACCACCTTTTTATTAACATTTTGCCTTGGTGTGGTATTTTTTATTATAAATGATAAAAACACATTGTTATAACTGTACTATTAACTATAGTCTATGGTTTATCTTAGAATAACTTATTTTTGAAAGGTTAAATATCTTTCATGCATATTTAAAGATATTGCGATGCTTGTGGTTGAGTTCTATTGATAACCCTCACCACCTGGAGATAGTCATCAAGTTGCTTGAGTCTTTAAACCTTTTAAGACTCTTCTTTATATATGTTAAAAAGATAGTTTAAAAAGACAACCTCTATTCATAAAACACTTATAAAGTGTGAACTGTAATTAAATACAAAAGTATAAAGGGAAGCTAGAAGAACCTATGGCATGCACTGAGGTATTTGACAAATGTTAGGAAACAGTCTTTCTTAAATAATTTAAACAATAGATCTATAATATGTTGTAAATGGAAAATCCTTTGAATTAATCTGATGCAAATTTCTCATTTGAATTGAAGGACCTGAGGGCAAACATTTAAAGCAGGTTTTCTGATGTCACAAGCTGAGAAAGAGTGAAGAAATTATTCCTGAGCAATTTCTCCAGTACTAACTCTATTACACAATCCTGACTCAAATTTTTCTTTTACTTTAGATCACTAACAATCAGATAAATTCTTTATGGTTAGCCAAAATCTTCAAAATCTTTGGAAAAGCAAGCAATCTTGTGTATATTTGTGGAAAGGTAAAATATATTCATGGATATGAATGTAGAAAAAAATAATTAGGCCCTGCCTGTGGTAGTTGACACAGACAGCTGAGCCCCACTCTCAGGGAAAAAGGCTGATTTAAGCCATAACTCCCACCAGCAGCCTGGTGATAGAGAGCTTTCTCTGAGAGTGAGAGGGCTCTGGTGGAGGGTTGAGAGGGGTTTCCTTTCTCTGGGTTTGGTTGCGTGGAACCCATCATAGCTTTAGGAAGCAAATAAGCTGGCTTGAGGTGGCACCAGCCTGAGGGGAGAAGCGAACCTGCTGAGGAAGCCTGATTTACCTAACAGCCCAGAGATACAGAGGCTTGACACCAGAGTGGGCGGAGTCAGCCAATTTTATCATTCTGCACTGAGAAGCATCAGAGTTTTGGGCTACTCTGGGGAGGCTGAAAAGTGGGAAGTGCTTGATTAGTTTCCATGAGCCTACTTAGGGTCCTCGCAATGAAGGGTATGGTCTAGAAGAGGCCTTATTTTAGGTCCCTTATTTCGCCAACAACAAAAAAATGACAGTCACTTTAAAAAATAAAAAAAGATTTTTTTTTAACTTAATCGCTAAAATCTGCCTAAAAACCTTCAGATAGAACCTTGCAGGACAATTGATTTATGAACACAAGCAGGCTGAGAGGTTCCACAAGGGCCCAAGAAGGAACACTGTTATTCCTTAACTTTTTTTGACTGTTTGCTTGTGTGATTGTTTGGTTTTTCTCTGTTTATTTGTTGTCTCTTGCTTGTCTTTCCTCTTTTCTTCCCCCCACTTCTTTTTTCCTTCTTTCTTCTTCTTCTTTTTTTTAAAATTAGGTGCTGCTAGATTTTCTCTTCTTTGATATGCTTCTTCTTCCGTGATTTCCCATTCTCTGTCTATACTGATTTTGTCTCCCAATGTTATATCTTTTCCTTCCTTCATCTTTCTGCCTTCTGCTTTCTGTTGTGGTTCTTACATAAGACCTTTTTTCATTAGCCCACAACTAAGGGTGTCAATTTCTCTTCTATCTATTCTGTTTTCTCATGTTATATTATTATTAACTCTTTCCTTTCAGCATTTTCTTTACTCTTTCTCTCTCTCCTCATCATTCTGGCCTTCTAAATCATTATATATATTTTCCTCTGTTTGGTTTCCCAGTCCTTTGTAGGTACTCCACTTTTTTTCCTATTACTCTACACTGCCTACATGAGTTAAATATTCATTTTACTAAGTCTTATATGACCCCTCTTCAAACTTTTTTCAATATTACTATTATCCTTCTTCCTTTCTCACATCTTTTGATTCATCTGGCTCTAATCCTTTGCCTTCAAGGGAATATAGAAAGAAGCAAGGAAATAAAATAAGAAGAACAAAGTGTCAAAGAAAAAACTTAACACACACAGAACCACAGCTAAGTAAAGCTCCCATTGCTTTAAGGATCCCAGTTCATTGACAGCAGGTCCTACTACAATATAAGACCTACAGAGAATCACTACAGCAAATCTCTGCAAAGATGCTGAGGCTATCTTCACAAATTTATTTATAAAAGTCACAGTGAAAGATGTGTACTTTGTTAAGTATTTGGGTGGGTGAGCTCTTCTTGCCTGATAAATCAACTCTAAAATTCTAATCTCCATTTGACTTTGTATATCTTTTCTACACAATAGCAAGGCAGTCCTCGAATCTCAACTTGATTTAATGTACACCTAATTATGGTCCATGATTCAACCCACAAACAAAACAAAACTATCAAAGACCTTCTAGCTCCTTGATCTATAAATTTGAATTTCCACTTACTGGCACCCAATCAGTTCAGACTTAATCTACTTTACGTACCTTCCACCATATCCCTCACTCTTAATAATAATTCCCACACATAGTACTCAGATTACTTTTATGTGGGAATTGATATTAAGGGTGGGGAATAATTGTAGATGAAAATGAAATTTCCCTGATTTCTTTCTGTATAAAATATAAAAATCATTCAGTCCTTTTGGAATATAGCACAAATCCTCATGTGTCACACTTTCCACTCACATTTTGAGTTCTGTCTGGTCTTTAGTCAAGTTAAATGTTCATAAATAAAGACAGGAAATGGGGTTGTTGCTGAGGACAATTCAAGTCAACTACCTCAGGAAATTCCATTAGATTTTCATTTCATCAGACAAAGCAGGGTTAATCTCCTCGGAAGAACATTAAAGAATGGCTTCAATTGGCAAAAGAAGACTTAGGGGAATATAGAGGTTCAATTTCCCCAACTTCATTATCGGTCATATGTCTCCATTTCAATGATCAGGATCCCATTCCTTCCCAATAAATGCTTTCACTTTAATAGTAGATTTGCTATAATAGCAGACTTCCTGCAATTTGGGAATTCAATTTGTGTTGTCATTCTGCTACTTGTATCATGAGGCTGTGGTTTTCATATATCTCAATATCATGGCTACAAGAGATAAGGGTTTCTTTTAAGGCACAAACAGAAACTTTCATGTCATTTATGTGCCATTTAACCTGGGAATTTCAGGTTATCTTTGTATTTCAACAATTAAGTTAGCATATTTAAGACAACCAGCCAATCTCATACTCATTAGCTTGAAAAAAATGGTCTAATTATCAAAAACCAGTTACCCAGAACTTTGGCTTTAATAGATAATTCTTTGAGTGTCAAGTGGTGATACTTTTCTTATCATGACAATGACCATGAACTATCAATGACTTCTTTATGATTGGAAATAGAGCCATTAGTGCCTTTAAAACTAATTCAATTAAATAATAAATTTTAGAATCCCCAGAACCGTTTCAGCAAATTTATCCTTAAGATTCTGATCTTTTAGAAACACTCTTGATATCAAAATCTGTATCAGTCTGTGTTTTCCAGAGAAGCAGAACGAAAGTGTTTGTCTGTAAAATTTATTACAAGGAATTGACTCATTAAATTGTGGGTGCTATTGGGTCCAAATTCCATAAAGAAAGCTGCAGGCTGGAAATTTTGGTAAGAACTTATATTGAAGTATTGAGGTAGTAATAGTCTTGATGTCTGGAACCTTCAGTTCTTTCTATTAAGTCTTCCAACTGATTGAACTAGGCTCACTCATAATCATGGAGGGTAATTATCTTTACTTAAGGTAAATTCATTGTTGGGGCTAATCTCATCTGTGAAATGCCTCCACAGTAACAATTAGGCCACTATTTGATCAAACAACTAGACACCAAAACTAAATAATTACAATGTCATTCAGGACGATTCCCAAGTCCCTGAGTGATGTTGCAATGACAGATATAGGCCATTTTATATCATCACATAACATGCAAAACTATGTGGGAGAGAGTGTAGACTACAATTGGAACTTTGGTCCATGCTTAATGGCAAAGCCCCAGGATGCGTTCTTCAATGGCAATGAAGACACTAATGAAGGATGTTCATGTGGAAGGGTATGGGAGGTATGGGGAGTGGGGCATATGGGAATCTCTCTATTGTTTTTGTAACACTTAAGTAATCTAAGTATCTTTTAAAAAGATAATAATAATAAAATACTTTAGAGGCTAAAGACTAAATAATTGACACATAAAATTAAATATCACAAAGAAATTCAACAAATTTCTCAACCCTAAATATTAGTTTCTATATCTTTAAAATATTAATATCAGTACCTTTCTTAAAGAGGTTAATATGAGAAAGGAATATAAATAAAGATATTTCACAGGTAGTGCATTGAGTAGACTCTGTTGCACACTAAACATTTTATCAAAATTCATGATGAAGACAGTGATCATTAGGTGAAGGTGAAACAAAGCAACAGAGTAATAAAATTTAGAAGGTGTTAAGATTTTAGTAGTAATGTAAAGTAAGTAAGGAGTAGTAAGGAAAATCTATTTCCTTCATTTTCCTGTAGAAGGAAATAAATTTTTTTATTTCTAAGACAAATTATATTAGGTTTTCCCACTCATTTGCAGTTTATTCTTTTTGAATTAAGTTGCCTCTTTATTACAAAATCTAAACACATTCCTTTCTTACATTAGATCTTATGGTGTAATAGAGGTTAATAATATTCAGTAATACCTGGTTTCTTTTCATTTCTCATTGCCCAATTAAATGATGTTTCCCAAGATTCCTTAGTGTTGTGTTGGAGACTATGTGATTCAGTTCTGGTAGTTGGAATGTGGGCAGAATTGATGAAGCCCCTTCCAGGCATGGCCCTTAGACAATGTACATGGATGTCTTTAGCCCTCATTTCAGCTTCTATAATGACTTTAATGTTTCAGATATTGTTACTACAAGATTAAAAAATGTGGGTCTATGCATTATCTCTTTGAGGAAAAACATCCATAAGCACACAGACTGCAATGGATTGTAAAATGAGAAAGAAGTAAACATTTATTTTACATCATTGAGATTTGGTAATTCAATTACAGAAACCATTGTCTGTTATGATTAAAACACATCATTGTGATTTGTGACAAGATTACATAAGCTCGTTTTTCCCATACTTCTGTGCTAAGTACATCTAAAACACCTATAAATAATACAGCAGACAATCATAGAGAAATCTGAAGGATTAGGAATAAAGTAGAATGACTAGAAATTTCAATATTATCTCCTGTGGAAAAAGGTGTTCTATACCCAGTATCTATTGGACTTCCAACTAGTGACTGAAGTTGACCAAGTAAACAATTTTCCTCTCATGCACTAGCAGAGAAGAAAGGGAAACCTCTGGCACTAGGTGCTCCTCATTCCCTGATGAAGGAAAATTAAGACAATTTATCTCTACCACACCTCAGGTTGCATAATGTATAATGGTAGTACTAGAAACAGAAAATAAATGTTAACAGAAGAGGGCCTAGAACTTCAGAAAGGGCAAGATATCATTTAAAAAAAGATAAAATCTGGATGCATTATGTATCCTCATTTTAATGTTATTTATTTGTTTTATCTATTCCCTGTGAATTTCTTAATTATATTTGATGATCAAAACAATAATTATAACATCTAATGTGTTGCTAAATTTGATGCTCAATATATGTGAAAGGAACAAGACAATTTTAATAAAAATTTGGGGAGTTATTGTAATCTAAAAGGAAGTAGTTATTTAACACACATAAACGTTGTAAACAGCTGATACCAGTTACATATGTATATTATTATACCTGGTACAACCACTAGGAGCATCATGCAAAAGTATATATTCAATATAGCATAAATAAGTAAATGTGGAATTGAATAAATATGTCCAAATAACATAAAGGAATGGAAGAAAGGAGAAAACAAGGAAAAATAAATGGAAGGAGCAGAAAAAATAAAATAAAATAGCAGCTAGAAGCACGACTATAGTTGTTTTATATGTAAATGTTCTAAATACACCAATTAAAGACAGAGATTTTCAGTGTGTCTAAACAATAAAAACCAAAGATTACCTATGGAACTATATGCTACCTACAAGACTCCCACTTGAAACATAATAATATGGGAAGGTAGAAAGTTAAAAGGATGTTAAAAAGGCATACCATGAATATATCAATTTAAAAAACAGATGTGGCTATATTAATAATGGATAACTAGACTTCACAGCCAGAAAATTACTAGTGACAAGAAGGAACATCACAAAATGATAAATGGATATCTCTACCACAAAATATTAACATTGCTAAATATGTATATACCAAGTTAAAATTCTTTAAAATAAAGGAAGCAAAACTGACACAATTGAAAGGAGAAAGAGATGAGTACACAATTACTGTTGGTGATTTCACCATACACTCTCAGGAATTGACAGAACACTAGACAGAAAACTAGTTGTAACACTATCAATCAACAAGATGTGATTTAGATTTATAAAATACTCTGTCCCCATATAGAAGTTGACCAATTCTTTCCAAATGTCCAGTCTCAAACATAAACCCTATCATGTGTTATATAGCAAATGCCAATTTTTAAAAAAGTGAAATTACACAAGGTTTGTTCTCTGAATATAATGGAATAAAACAAGAAATAAAAATATATAAAGACAAAATAAAAATCTCCAAAATCTTGGAAAATACACAACTTATTTCTCAAAAATCTATGATTCTAAGAGTAATTATTAAAGGTAATAAATAAATTCATAAAATTGAACTAAAATTAAATTTAAAATGTCAACAGTTAAGGGATGAAGAGAAAGCAGCTTTTGGAGAGAAATTTATAGCACTAAAAGCTTATATTACAAAAAAGGAAATATTGTAAATCATTAATGGAATTTTCAAGTGTCAGTATACTAGAACAAAAGAAGAGCAAAATAAACATAGAGGCAACAAAAAAGCAGAAATATCAAAGAAATTAAAACAATTCAATGACATTTAATTTCGGAAAAGAATAGAGAATATCAAAGTAACAAACTGATTCCCTCCCAAATTAATAAAATTCATAAAGTTCCAAAATGACTGACAAAGATAAAAAGAGAAAAGTTAGAAGTCACCAATTATTAGAAATGAAACAAGGTTATAACTATCATGCTGCAGAAATTTAAAAAAAAGAATAATAGGAACAACTTTACATACATAAATTTAACAACTTAGAAGAAATAGATGAATTCCTTGAAACTACAAACTAACAAAAGTCAACCAAAATTAAGTAAATAATCAATGTATTCCTATATCACTACAGAAATTGAATTGTTAGTTAAAATACTCAAGGAAAAGAAATATCCAGTGCCAGGTTTTTTTACTGAATTATTTACTAACGTTTAAAAGAAGAATTAATAACAATTCTATACATCGTCTTGCAGAAAGAGCAGGCAACAATTCCCAACATACTTTATGAGGCCAATATTACCCTAACTCAAAGAATAAATAAACATAGTACCAAGGGAAAACTATGCACCAATATTTTTCATGAATTTAGAAGGAAAAATAGAAACAAAATATTAGTAAATCAAGTTCTGCAGTGTACAGATATAATTTTACTACACAACCAAATGGGATTTATTCAATACTGGTTTAATATTCACACATTAATCAATGTAATTTTGTTACAAGGGTAAAGAAGTATGATATGACAATAGCTTTTTTGCAGAAAAAAAATCATTTCACAAAGCAGAGTATCTTTCCGTTATTAAAAGAAAAAATTTCAGGAAAATAACAACAGAGGAGAGCTTCTTCAATATAATGAAAGCATAAACAAAACTAAAGAAAGGTGAAAAAAATTATCTTTATTCTTCCTTGAGAAATCTGGATCCAGTAAGTGAGTAAACATCTAACTATTCTGCCATGCTCTATGTTTTTGGCCACAAACACCCATAGACACACAGCCAACCATAATACTCTTCATATGCTTGGAGTAATAAGACTGTGAGTTTCTCCCTCTGATTCCACAGCTTTTAACACCCTTTCTTCACCATTTATATCTACACTAATGTCCCCATGCAAATTTGAATTTTTTTAATTTAATTTATACACATATTGTTCAGAATGCTAAGGCAATAACAGAAGCACTGAGAAATCCAGGGAAGGTAAGTTTTTTGCAACAATATATCTATAGTAATAAAGATGGTATGGTACAGGAGAAGGGACAGAAAAATAGATAAATGGAACAGAATAGATAACTCACAGGAAATCCCAACTGTTTTCTGAAAAAGTGCAAAATAAATTCAATGAGGGAATGAAGACCTTTCCAACATATGATAATGCAACAATTAGGTATCCATGGAGGTGGGAGGAGAACCTAAATCTCACAATTTATACAAAAATAAACTAAATATTGATCACATAGAAAAGCCAAAATTTAAAACTATAAAACTTTTAAAAGAAAACTCAGGAGAAAACTTAAAGATTTGGGTCTGTGAAAAGAAAAAATTATGTATAAATTTATGAAATGATAAGATAACAGTTGGAAGAAAATATTTGCAAACCACATAACTGACAAAGAACTCATATTTAGAATATTTAAAAGACATTTAAAACCCAACAGTAATAACACAAAAAGTCTAAATAGAAATTGAAGAAAATATATTTAAAATATTTTATGTATGGGAAACTTGTGAAAAGATGTTCAACATCACAATTAATTAGGAAAATGCATATTGTTACTATAATGAGATATTTCTACACAACTGTTAGAACAGTTAAAATAAAAGTTAAAAAGTTAAAATAGCAATTGTTAACAAGGATATGGAGAAAATGGAAATCTCCTTTATTATGACTGGGAATTTAAAATGATATAACTTCTCTGAGATAAGTGTTTGACATGACAAAAGCACAAATAAATATATACTTCCCAAAACACACAAAATAGCAATCCTGGACATGTATCTCAAAGAAATTAAAACAAATGTTCAAATAAAAATCTCTTTTTAATGGTTCAGATAAGATTTACTTAGACTAGACAAACACTGGAAAGAAAAATGTTCTTCAATAGATGAATAAACTGTTGTACTTCCAAACCAAAGTGTGTGCCTCCAAAATAAAAAGGAACAAATATTGATGAAATGAATCTGATGTTTCTAAAGAAAATTATGGTAAGTGAAAAAAGCAATTTCAAAAGAGTAAATACTGATTTAGTTCACTTAAATACCATTCTTGAAATTACTAAATTGCAGAGATGGAAAACACATTAGTGGTTGCCAGCAATTAGGGATAAGGATGGGAATTGGGTGTGTTATTGAAGGTGAATCACAAAGGAACACTGTGGTGATAGAACAGTTCTGCAATTTCATTGCAGTGATGGTTACACAAATCTACACGTTATAAAAATGAATAGATTTACACATGCACACACACATACACAAATAAGTGCATATAAGAATGATAAAATCTGAATAAGGTCTGATGATTGTGTCCATGTCAATTTTCTAGTTTTGATATTGTACCATAACCATTCAAGATAAAAGATGTTGCTTTGGGGAAAACTGCATGAATGGTACATGGGACCTCCTTAAATATAAAATTTATTATATATATTTTCATTGTGGCAACATATATTCAATGCAAAATTTGACAATTTTAACTATTTTAAATTGTACATGACAGTGGTGTTAATTGCATCCACAATCTGGTGCTATCACCACCATACATTATCAAGACAGCTTTATAGCTACAAAAATAAATGCCACAAAAATCTCTGTATTTCTTTAAAAATAACTTCTGGTTTCCCTTTCCTACTGGTCCCTGGTAACCTCTAACTTACTCTGTGTCTCCTTGGGTTGTGTATTTTAGAAAGTTCATGTTCATAGAACTACTAAATATTTTTTTCTTTTCATCTGCCTGATTTCACACAAAATAATGTTTAAAATATTCATCCATGTTTTGCCATGTTTCACAAGTACATTCATTTTTATAGCTGAATAATATTTTATTATAGGTATAGAACTATATACCACATCTTGGTTATCCACTCATTTGTTGAAGTGTAAACTGTTTGATTGCTTCTGCCTTAAGTTCCTGATTATTTAGGTATATAATATGGAGCAAAATTATTGGGTCTTATGGTATGTCCATGTTTATCTTTTTGAGGAATTGCCAAATTTTTCTCCATAGCAGCTGTACCATTTTACATTTCCACCAACAATATCCAAAGGTTCCAATTTTCCTGCATCATCAAGACTTAATATCTTCAGTTTTATTTAAATAATTGTCATCATACTAGATGTGATGTGGTATCTCATTATGGTATTGATATGCATTTTCCTGATGACTAATGATATTGAGCATATTTCATATGTTCACTGACACATAAATATATCTTTTTTAGTCAAATGTTACTCACATCTTTTGCATTTTTAAAATTGATTTGTAGCAGTTACTTATATATTCTGAACATTAAACCTTTACCGGATATAACATATGGTATTATGTTCTCTTAATCTGCAGTTTATGTTTTCCAATTTCTTCATAATATTTTGAAACACAAAAATTTCAATTTTGATGAAACTTATTTTATCTATTTATAGTTAGATGTTCATGCTTTTGCTGTCCTGTCTAAGAAATCATTGCAATATCAAATGTCCTGAATGTTTTCTCCTATGTTTTCTTCTAAAAGTTTTATATCTTTAGCTCTTATATTCAGGTCTTTGATCCATTTTGAGTTTATTTTTGTATATGTTGTGAGGTAATGGTCCAATTTCATTCTTTCACATGGGGAGATTCAGTTTTCCCAGTACCATTTGATGAAAAGACCATTCTTCCCTCTTTTAGTGTATTTGACATATTTTTCAAAAATCAATTTGATATACATTTGTGGGTATATTTCTGGGCTGTAAATTCTATTCCATTGACCTTTCTGTTCATCTTTATGACAATAAAATATTGTTATTGTGACTTTGTGGTAAATTATGACACTTAGATATCTTGAAATAAAGATAAGTAAAAGATGCTAATATAAAGATGGAAAAAGATATATCATTCAAAACAAAACAAAAGAAAGCTGATGTAGTTATCCTATCAGAATTTTCAGACTATAAGGCAACAATATTTCTTGAGATAAAGAGGAAACCTTCATAATGTCAAATGTGCCATTCCACCACAGGGATCACAAAATTAATTCCCTTTGCACACAATAGTATAGTTCAAGTTAAATATGTCTTAACTTGTCAGACTTAAAAGAAGAATGAGAAACAACAAAACCATAGTGGGGTACTTTAGTTCAAAAATTAAGGGAATATGTAGATTTTGGAGTAGGAAGCTTCAGGATTATGTCTCTTCATGAGAGCAACTAATAGACAGATAGGAACAGTGTGAAAAGATTATTTCAAAACTCCACAGTCAAGTAGAATACTGCACACCATAGACAAATGTGCAGGTGGAAGAGGCTAGTAAATTACAGTGACGACAAGCAAATTTCTCTGTCTGAGTGGCAGTTACAGGCACCCATTCCCCACTCTTGGAGCAGGTCATATGGCCCCTGGCAAGCTTCCTGGTGACAGAAAAGTATGCAAAATTCCACTTCCCCAGGATGTGGTTGGGGGCATAGCTAATCGCTCATCACAGTCTTACAATAGTGACTTTGAAACACTGGGGGTCCAGTTCTGAGGGGGATATTTTTCCAACACTTCCTGGAAAAAGTGCCTCAGGAGACATTTAGATGCTTTGCTTTCTCAGAGCTGTGGGAACTGTTCACATCTTCATTTGATCATTAGGTCAGGAAAGTATGGCATTGAGGGGCCATGGAAGAAGCTCTTAAAGTCCTTCCTCCATGGGTCAGTTTGGAGGGGATCTGTGCCCCTTTCTATGGTCACTGACCTTATTCTGGCTGTGAAAGACTAACTTGGGAAACTCTTTTCCAGCCAGCTCTATTTCCTAGAATTTGCCTTCCAAGAGTAAGAAGCTTGTGATGACAAGAAAGCATACTAAGAACTTATCAAGACAGACAGCCTGGAACAAATTATTACAAGAAAGACCTGAAAGAAGGAGAACTTCTACTCTTTGGGAAAGGATGGATCATTCAAACTACTGAGTTACCTCCTGAAAGCCTCCTTGTTGCTCAAATGTGGCCTCTCTCTAAGCCAATCTCAATATATAAAGTGACTTCATCCCCCTCAGTGTGTGACATGACTCCCTGGTATATGCCTCCCTGGCAACAAGAGATTATTACCAAGCACCAACTAGCAATGCATTTGGAAAAAAGACCTTGACCAAAACAGGGAAATATTAAATGTAAATGAGTTTTTATGGCTAAGAGAATTCACAGTGAGTTGGGAGGTCATTCCAGAGGATATACTTACATACATCTCAGGAGGATATAACTGACTGCCAAAGTAAACAGTGCCTCAATCAGATGGGCTCTTGTGGGCTCAAAAATCATCTAGACATTATAGGTAGTGAAGACAAGCTCAGGAACTTGGGACCCTGTAAGTGGGCCTTACCATTGGAATATTTAACATATCCCCCATTGTATCCAATTGAGACTCATTTACAATTTTCCTACCCTTGGTTGTTATGTCCTTTTTTATTTGAACCTATAATTAGCATTTTACTCAGTGACTTAAATCTTCTGGTTGTTCACATGCCAGTTGAACCCTGAAACTCAGCAGACTTGTAACCAGCACCTATGTTCCAGTTCATTGGATTCACCCAGGACAACAAAAGGATGATGATGGAAAACACCCATCAAAAAAAACACAGAGATTATCTACAACTTCAAGCAAAAAGTTCCATCTATCTTCCCCATTGTCTTGAAGACCTTTCTCAAATGGAAGCAGAGTGGACATCACTGTTCCAAAATCCTCAAGAATGAGGAATGAGCAAACATGAGGGGGAAGCAACTATGAACTAAAGTAGACTTATTACTCTAGTAATGGAAGAACTTCTAACATGGCTTTAAAGGTAGTGGTCACCAGAATTTCTGAGGGGAGGGAGAGTGAAGAATAGCTGTAAAATGGCACATTTTTGGGACATTGGAATTGTTCTGTCTCATATTTCAATGATGAATATGGGCCATTATACATTTTGTCAAAACCTATAATATGTTGTGGTGCAAAGGGTAAACCATAATTTAAACTATAGGCCATGGTTATTAGCAATGTTTCAATATATGCTATCAATCACAGCAAAAGTACCACTCTAATGAAAGGTGTTGTTAATGGGGAAGTGTGGGAGGGGAAGGGTTGGTGTATATTGGAATCCCCTATTATTTCAATGTAACATCTTTGTAATCTAAAATATCCTTATAAATAAAGTTTAAAAAACATTTAGGAATTAACTAGTAACTATTTTGTGATCCATTTATTTATTATGTCCTACATCTTCAAACTAAAACAGTTTCTGTTTTCACAAAGAGATGTGCCCAAATAAATTAAGTGAACCCATTTGTAATAGCATAAAATTGAAAAATAAAACTGAATGTGGTAAATGAATGAAGAAAAACAAAGGATTGACTAAAACAAAACTGAGGATGTTTTAGATGTCTCTGCAAGGCAGGAGAAGCCCACCAGTAGTTTGAGTGAGTTGATGTTGATTTCCTATATGTGTGGTGGATACAGGTTGTCATTTTACTTTGCTTTTAATTTGCTAATATATATTATGCATATATTCTAGTGTGTATAATATATTCCATAATAAGAGCTAAAATCATCTTAAAACTGTCAAGGACACAATAAAAATGCAACTTAGATTATAGGAAAGCAGACAAGAAATCAACAATTAATGTGAAAATTCACAGCAATGGATATCCCAAAGGCTAACAAATATATGAAGAAATTATAAATTCCATAACTCATCCATAGATAATAAAACACGTTATTTTATTCCCATCAGAATGATGACAAATTTAATGCCATTCTTGTGATATACAAACAAAAAAAAATAATAGATGAAACATAATTGTAGATGTGACAAAGTAAGTATGAACAACTCCTGCTGCAAACACATGCCAAATACAAAAATATGCATATCATATTTATGAGCTTTATATATGAAAACAAAGAATATTCAGACAGAAAACTTAAGGAGGGTATCTCAGCAATTAAGAAGTAAAATGGAGGACTTGAAAAGTGGTTAGGTTTATTACTGGACTTCTGTCTGTGCCATCAGAAGCAGGATAGAGCAGTTTCTTAGCATTAAAGATAAATATCAAAGCCATACAAAAGTCTGATGCCTGGAGCAAGAGCCTTGGAAGGAAATCAGAGGATTCAATTGGCTTCTGCTCTATTTAAAAGGAATAATGAATTTATTAAAGCTGCTGTCTCTAGTTAAACTTTTAACAGAAGCCTTGTGTTTGGGGAAGTAGAGGGCAAAGGGCTCAGTATCACTGCTAGAAAATGAGCCAATATGTCTCCTGGATCTGTGGATTTAACATATTCCCATTATCCCTATAGGGAACAGGATTCAAGTTATGAATCAAAAGGACCAGTTTTCAACTGGAACTCCAATAGTCTAATCAGAGAAATATATGTAACTACTGGACAGAAGGGGTAAGCATAGATGGTGAGAGTTGGAGATTTACGTGTGGTTTATGTGCAGGAGTGTGTGTATGTGTATGTATGCATGTGTGAGTATGTAAGTGTGTGTGAAAGAGAGATTATGAAGTGAGTTGTGTGGTATGTAATGGGACTATAGGACCAGGCACTACAGAAACATTCAGCAAATGACTGCTTTATTACTTACACAGCACAATGGAGCCAATAGAATAGAAGAGATCCTATTGTGGCCTGTTTCCAAGGGAAGCCCTCTGTTCACAACTGAGTCAGTGGATAGGAGGTCTGCATGCTCCACTTCATGTTGGACTGGAGAAACAGACATGTGCTGCTCAAAGGCAGGGTATTGATACATTTAAGTGGGAGTGTGCCCTGTCACTGAGTGTTTCTGCTCTGATAAGCAGCTAGAACTGCTTGTTTTGGATTTCAGGTTGCTCCATTAGATGTAACACGCTGCAGAATGGAAACATTGAAAAACCTGCACACAACAGAGAAGAATGGGGTTGGTAGGTGAGGGCTGGTAGATGACAGCTATGCTGACCATGACTTCATCAGCAAACATACATGGAAAGGAAACCTATAAACAATTAAGATTATAAAGGACATGGTTAAGACTAATGACAAGAAAAATAAGCAAAAACAATTAATTTTTTGGACCAAAGTAGCCTTAGGAAAAATGCACATATGCACATATGTGCACATGCATGTCGTACTATACATACACTTTATATTTGGTAAAATGGAAGCATATTTTTATATTAAAACATGAATAAATTATGAAGCAAATCAGGTCAGATGGACAAAAGTGTATATAAAATAAACCAAAACAGAAGTCCTGGAAAAATATAGTCATTGAAATATTTTTTTTAAAAAAATGAATGTGTTATAGCCTCTATTGAAAAGAAAATTTAGATAATTAGAAAATAATAAAGAACTTTTCCCAGTACATATAATAGATAAGAAGGTAAGCAATATGCAAAGTTAAGAGATTTGGAGAATGACAGGAGAATGTGGGTTATGGAGTAACGCAGTTACGGCTTTGGAGGACTTTAATAAAGTGCACAAAGACTTAAATGGTAGAGATTTTTAGAAAACATTGTTCCAAAATTATAATACTTTCAGTAGTGAAATTGATATAAATATCTGTTCTTAAAATATTATATAATTAAGAATTATATTATTATCTTAAACATTTATGGAATTTAAATAGTTAAAAAAAAATTTTAAGCTACTTAGATTCCATAAAAGTTTCACAAAAATATAGGGATTCCCATACGCCCCACTTCCCACACGTCACACAACTTCCCACATAAACTTTCTTCATTAGTGTGTCACATTCATTGTAATTGATAAACACATCCTGGGGCTTTACCATTAAGCATCGACCATAGTTCACATTGTAGTCTACATTCTCTCCCACATAGTTCTGCAAGATATGTGATGATGTAAATTGGCCTATATCTGTCATTGCAATGTCACTCATGATGATTCCCAAGACTCAAAAAAGCCCCCGTATTACAATTGTTTTCCCACTCCCTATCCCCAGGGCCTCCAGTGGCCACTGGCTCCACATCAATATTGTAATTTCTTCCATTGCTAAAATCACAATATGTCTATAGTAGAATACCAGTAACTCCATTCTAGTCCATATCTCCTCCCCCAATCCTGAGGATTCTGGGATGGTGATGTCCATTCCACCTCCAATTGAATGTGGGTGTATTAGTCAGCCAAAGGGTTGCTAATGTGAAATACCAAAAATGGGTTGGGCTTTATAAAGGGTATTTATTTGGGGAAGAAGTCCACAGATACCAGGTCATAAAACATTAAGTTTCTTCTCTCACCAAAGTCCATTGCCACGTGTTGGAGCAAGACAGCTGCTGACATTTGCCAGGTTTCAGGATTCTTTGGCTCCTCTCTTCTCAGGGCTGCATTTCTCTCTGGGTTTAGCTCCTCTGGTTCCTCCACAAGGTCAGCTGTAGATTATCAGGCGAATGGCTCACGTATCTTCTCCTGGGGACTTCTCTCCAACATCAAAACTCCAACATCAACACTGCTTCTCAAAAACTGCTCCCTCTGTCCTTTGCCTTGCCTTATATATTCGATTCCCCCACCCACCAAAGCGTGGGGTTCAATGCCCTACTGACATGGCCCAGTCAACACCCTAATCATAACTTAATCATGCCCAGATTAACAGATGACTTTACAAGCATGATCCAATTATATTTTTGGAATTCACAATTACATCAAATTGCCAAATGGCTACAGGGGGCTTACATCCCATGATAAAGATGGATAGGACTATCCTGACAGCAAGAGCAGACTCTCTCTGTTACCTGGGACAGCCGTTGTCCATCATCATCTCCCCACCAGTTGTCCTGGGTGAGTCCAATGAGCTTTAGAGTAAATTTTGCAGCTCCACTGAGTTTCCAGGCCCAGCTGACACATGGACAGCCCAAAGACTCAAGTCTCTGGATGTAGACCTAAAAACTCTAGCACCAAATATAGGTTTAAATTAAGGGACAGATGAGTCATGTACAGGGAAGACATAATTGATTCTAACTCTGTCACTGTCAGCACAAAATCCAAAGGAGGACCCACAGGCAAGGCAACAAATTCCGGAGCTATTTGCATTGACCATGGTAACTGGGTACCCAGAGCCCTCAAGAGCCCCACTCTTTGCGTGGTAGCCACTTTGGAAGTTTAAGAGAGGCTGCTGAGATATGTGTAAGCAGCAGTAGGGAAGACCTCCTGACTCACTTTGAAGTCTCTTAGTCTTATAAACTCATTTATCTTTATGTTTTCCCCCTTTTATTCGAGGTCTTTCTCTAGTTGCATTGCTACTAGGTGCTTGGAAGCAATCCTTCAGTGCCAGGGAGGTTCATGGCTGAGAGTCATGACCCATGCTGGGGGGAAGGCAATACATTCATATGCTGAGTTTGGCTTAGAGAGAGGCCACATCCAAGCAACAAGGAAGCTCTCAGGAGGCAACCCTTAGGCACAACATAGCAATAGGCTAAGTTTTAATTTCAAGAGCAAAGACTCATTAGCCTAGTCATCAGTATCAAGGGCCCATCAGTAGATCATTCTCCTTCACCAGTCACTGCCCCTGCACTTGGAGGACTGTTGCTGCTCCCTTAGAGAATGTGGCAGAGCTCTCCAGGATGGAAATTCAGTATTATTTCATTTATTGTGTGAGTCTCCATCCACTGTGACAATGCCCCATGAACATTTGAACATTTTTATAAACCTTATATGTATGCTCAGGTGAACTTCCTCCCATGCATCCCCCCTTCCCTGGGGGAAACCCCACACCAATGATCCTCCCTGAGGATCCTTCCTTGATACCCCACACCAATGATCCTCCCCCACCCCAGTTGTAACCCTTCTGTGATACAATATTTCTTCAAAGATGAAGCCATTACAATAGCCAAATACAATTAATAGGAAAATGAAATAATAATGATAAGATTAAATATAAGAGAAAAAATGCATAAAAATTTAAAAAAACTAAAAATTAAATTAAATTAAAATTGGGATATTAAGAAAATGAAAAATGTTTAAAAAAATGTTTTTTTTACATTTTGCCTTTCATCACTGCAATATCTAGTGTCCTGTCTGTACTGTGGCACCTTCCCTCACTCATTCCCCAGTGTCTCACTATTTTTCATTTGTTGTTCAAGAAGTTTTAGGTCCCAGCAAAGTCACACACAGAATACGGGAGACTCTCATATACCCAACATCCTCCCCATTTTCTCAAGCCCATATAAATACCTTTTTACATGTGGATGGTAGCTTTGTTATAACTAATATATTAGTGAAACATAGATACTAATCATGGTCAATGGTTTACACTATGGTTTACACTTTAGATCATACACTTTTATAAATTTTGATGATATTTACCATATCCTGTGTTCATCACTGTGAGATCATGCAGAACAATTCCACTGACCACTAAATATCCCCTGTTCTACCTATTCTATTCCACCATCCCCATCCCCCTGGGACCCATGGCAACCACCTGGTTTGACTCATTGGATGACAAGATTCATAGTTACATGCAACAAGACTAAGGTCTTGACACAATGGCCTGTCCTCCCCTGTTATGAACCGTCCTTATTTTCAGGAGACTCTTACCTGTCTATTTCTGCACAAATCGGTCCTCCCAAGGATGGAAGTACAACTGCTCCCCGCTCATTATGCGGGGGTCCACCCACTGGTACAGCACATTATGGCAAAATGATTACTCACACACTCCCTAGAAATCTGCTTCAGGTGCACCTCTCCCAAATGTCTCCCCATCCAACACCCTAAACCAGTAATCCTTCCTTGTCATATTGCCATAAGAGCATTCCTAACTTTGTACCTTTCAGCCACATACCCACAAATCCCAAGTGTTCGCCTTGTCCCTCTCCCAACCCTCCCCCCAGTACCCTGGACCTTCTAACCCATGCTTCCCAATCTACCATCCTGTCAGCCCTGCACCACGCAACCCAATAATATCACTACCGTCCTGTTCTATCCCTTCAACACACAGCTACACTTTTTCACCTTATCATAGATTATGTGCGTATGAGTGATGGCTCACAATCTTCTTCTCTCTTTCCATTTCTTGTAAACCTATCTTCCAGACAATAGCCCTCTGAGACAGCTCATTTTCCTTAATTCCTATCAGTGAGGTCATGTACTGTTCATTCTTCAATGCCTGCCTTATTCACTCAACATAAGGTACTTAAGAATCATCCATGTTATCCAGTGTGTTAGCATTTTATTCCTTCTTACAGCTGAGTAATATCCCATTGTATGGATGTACCAAATTTTGTTTATCCATTCATCTGTTGATGGGCACCTGGGTTTATTCCAACTTTTGGCAATAGTGAATAATGCCGTTATGTACATTGGTGTGCATATATCTGTTTGTGTCTTTGCTTTCAATTCTTCTGTATATATACCCAGCAGTGGAATTGCTGGACAATATGTAAATTCTATAGTTAGTTTTTTGAGAAATCCCCAAACTACCCTCCACAATGGCTGGTC
>JAQZBX010039756.1:0-22913 GCA_029593785.1 Cabassous unicinctus
CATTCATATGATTTACTTCTAGGTTGAACCTGCTTATACTGCTTAAAAGATGAATGGTCATTGAAGACTGTTGCAAGTGGTTTCCTGAAATAGGATTTCTTTCTCATGTGAATTAATGCATGTTGGGTCACTGTGGATGTGTGAGTGGAATCTTCTTCCAAATAATTACATTTAAAGGAATTTTATTTGGTGTGAGAGCTCTCTAATGACATGATTTTAAAAGGGTCTTTCCTACAGGTAGCTTGGTTGAACATTATTTCTAACATTTCCCATATTTTAAGGCACTTTTCCTCCCTGGACTCTGGTATTGAGGAAATCCTATTCCTTCTCTCCACACTCCTTCTTGCTCTAACTGGGAAAACACATTTGGTTTGCAGGCTTGATATCCTACTGAGACCAGGTTTTTTAAATACTCCAGCATCACTTCTCTAAACAGCTTTCTCTGGGATGTGTCTAGCAGGTCTGACTCTTCCTGGGTGAATTCTACAGCCAGGTCCTTGATGTTCACTAACTCCTGTGATTTCATTGTCAATACCTTAGCTGTAATCTCTCTTCCTCTGGATATTCACTCACCAGACAAGCAGAAGGTGAGCAAAGCTGGAATGTCGTCTCTCATTTCAATAATCAGATCCTCACCCTGTTGTCAAAGCTTCCTCTTCATGTAGTTCCTTACATTTCCTCCACTTGCACAGTTTCTCCTGATATTTTTCTCTTTCTTCAGTTCTCCATTTATGGTGTCATTCTCCAGTCTCTACCATCCTCCAGAGTCCTCAATAATTCTTGATATGCATTTGTGTTCTACCAATTTCATTTGTTTAATCCATTCACAAAATTGTTCCCTGAATTTCCCTTATTGGTAAAGTGGATACCATGATAAATGACTGAGTCATTGAGTAAATTCTCATTTGGAGAATTGTACAAACCTTACAGTCTTAGAAAAAGGATTTCTTCATTAAAGAAATGGTGGTATTGCAAAGAGGAAATGGAGAGATGAGCAGAAACCTAATGAAATTGTGGAAACTAGAAATGTGAGAATCGGAAAATATATGTGCCTACCACCCCAAACAGTGTGTTGGAATCCCCAGTTTCTTAGAGTAGGTGATGTAACAGGGAAACTACTAAAACAGTTGATTGGAGTTCCCAATTCATAGCTCAGATGGGCATAAATTAGGAGTATGGTGTGGAAAATCACAATATCACAGTATACATTTAAAAATAAAAAATATTTAATTATTAAAATGTTTTGATAATGAATTCTGGCACACAGTATATCACTTCTCTTAAAACTGCTTATCAGCAGGTGGGATTGTGTTCTACAACAATAACTTTTACCCCAAATGGAAGAGACAGCCAGAAAAGACCTTGGCACACCTCTGGAGAACTATTCTAGTTAAAACAATTAATGGTGAGTCTTTTTTAACACTTGTTTTTTTAATAACCTTGGCAACTTTTTTAACTGAGAATGTTTTGAGAATGGCCAGTTCTGATTGGTTTCGGAGGGAGAATACCACAAATGGAAGAGTAACCCCTAGGATATCCATATAAGAGAAATTGAAAGATACTTAGGATAATTTCATGTTGTCCTTAAAACACAAGCCAAACTATTTTTTATGTTAATTAGAATAATTGCATAAACTAAGCTGTCAATACAAAATATGCAATTTGAGTTTCAGTATATGAGCATTCTCTCTCATTACAGTTTTTAGTCCCTCAATGGGCAGGGAAAGACTCATGAATGATTGAGGAGAAAAACAGAAAAATTAGAAAATAAGGAGAGATTTTATGTTTGGTGCCTAGTTGAACAGACTATTTCATATACATTCTATTTTATACAATATTTATGAATCTTCATGTTTCCTAAAGAATGGTGTGTGTTGTGAGAGAAAATAGTAGAGTAATATTGATTATCAAGATTTTTAAGTGTTATATAAAGTTGAATGGGGACCAGTATATTGTCATTCTTAGAATATAGCCCCATAAAATTACATTTCATTATGATGGGAAAATTTTTTGAATGTGTGTGTTGACATCCAGCAAAAAAAATGGGTGTCTCAGTTCACCAATCACAAGGAATTGAATTCTCTTATTAACCAGAATGATCTTTAAAATCTGGTAGATTACATGGCCTTGCATTTCTAACCAAATTTCTTATAGTGGCTAAATAATAAAAATTCATTTAAACTTCAGTTGAAGAACAAATATCAGCCTAAAGAAAAATATCAGCCTAAAGAAATAGTTACAATTTATGTGTCTTTAAGAGAACTTGCTTATCACAAATTCTCATTTTATATCTCTAATCCAAAAAAAGCATCAATCAACAGAAATACAATGAACTTATTATAGTTCAGATTATATGGAAAGTAAAATAGACACTCTGAGTGAGGCCTGTCCTCCATCTCTGAGACCCATAAATAAACCCTGTGATTAGGCATAAGTATGTTACTCTGGCTTCTGCAATGAGATAAATATGGGCTCAATTCTTTCTCTAGATGCCTGGAGATAAAGGACATTCCCTAGCAGATGGTGGCCTTTTGGAACATTCCTTCTTTTTTTGCCCAGAGCATTGTGTAAACATTCACAGGAGACTGGCCAGGTATGTGTGTGATTTTACAGCAGCTGGCCCACCCCTCTGATAACATCTTTTCCTGATGTGGAGGGAGCCAGGTACCTTGCCTATATTACATGACAAGGGTGTATATGGACCAATTCTCTGCATCAGCTGTGAAGTTGGACACACTGGTCATGGGGGATCTAATGCCACTAGTGAAGGTGACATTTCTTTGTCTCTTCTTAGTTAATATTGTTCCATCTAGTGCCTAAGATGTGTGTTTTCTTGATGATCCCAACACCTGCAAGAACTCTTTGCTCTCCTCCATGTAGTGAGACTCATCCCTTATAGTTGGTAATTGATAACTTGCCCCAAAAGTTGGTATGCCAACAAAGCACTGCATGGCATGGTGGAGATGTAAGGATTCATTAGTTCTGTCATCCCCGCATGGTACCAGCCCCTGGTGGGTAATTCAGTGACTGAGGGGCTGGCCTCCCTCTAGATGCATGAGCAAAAGTGAGATGTAAACAATATCCATGTGAACACAAAATGTGTGGTGGATGGAGCAGAGTGTCAAGAAGTGGATCCTAGGAAGAGTAAGGAAATTATATGCAGACTGCTGGACAACTGCTGACCCAGAAAAGGTTTCAATGGTTGAAATGACCCACAAGGGGAGTTTGAGATCCTATGCAGGGAGCTCCAGTGAATGAAGTCTGTTTACAGGTCCAAAGTTAGACTTTCTCAACACAGAAGCATCTCAGCATTGCTTACAATGAAACCATTGAAATACTTTTCTGAAAGTTAAATACATTAGTGAAAAGATAGATATGGGCAAAAGACAGGGGAGTTTCATGTGGATTCTTTAGCACATCTGTTCAGACTCAGATGTCTGCTGGGGAAGCTAACCACTGACACCCTGCTGAAATGTATTTTTGCCTGCATGAAGCAGGAAACCAACAAGACAGGTATGGAGGCAAACACGTGCCACTCTTAGTCTGGAAGGTTAAGGGCATGATAGTGATATGCCCAACTGTGGGTGATGTCTCAAAAAGTAAATCCCAGGGAACAGATGTGGCTCAAGCAATTGGGTGTCAGTTCCCAGTGCCTCCTAAAGAAGATGAGCAGATGCCACAACCAGCAGACAATGGAACCAGCAGGGAGCAGATGTGGCTCAAGTGGTTGGGCACTCACCTGCCACATGGGAGGTCACAAGTTCAGTTCCTAGTGCCTCCTAAAGAAGATGAACAGACAACAGACAGACAAATGAGGGAGCCATCTCAAGGGGGAATAAATTTTTTAAAAAAATAATTGCATTAAATGTACATTTTTAAAAAGTAAATCCCCTGGACACTATTCATGAGGCCATAACTGCCCTTCAAGTAAAGACATGTGGCTACATCATCCCATTCCTGGTCAGGATGCTAATAAGACAGCCCTTCCTTTCATGGCATTGAAGGCATTAATAAAATGAGGGCCTTCCCAGGTTTACACTCCTATATCCTTTCTATTATCCTCAGGAATATTAGCAGATGAAGTGGTAGAAAAGATCCACCCCAATGCCCTGCTTTGGGGTGAAATTAGCAGCACAGCATCAGTCATTTTCACTGAGGTAGCCAGGAAGTTTGAAGCTAACAATGGGAAGCTGTCCCAGCAAGGCCATAAAAGGAACACAAAGAACTATCAAGGAGAGACAAAGGAGGGGACAGGGTCAGGCCACCCACAGGGAAATGTGGTTTTGGTTACCAAACCAGGTGATAGACAAAGAAGAATTGGATGGGCTCCCTATAGAAGAGCTGCCAAAATTAAGGGCCAGAAGGTAGTCTCTCTAAGTAAGAAATTAAGGCCCTGTTACACTGCATAAAAGACTAGTAGGAAGAGGGCTTATATGCCTGGAAAGCTTTAAAACCCTGCAGAGCTGCCCAATAAGCACCAGATGCAGCCCAGGAAAGAGGAATACATGGGTTGGTAAGGCCACTTTGTGCATAATCCAGGATGGTAAGAAGGACAATTCGGATGGTGAGCATGATGAATGGGTTAGGAATGATGATCCCTATCACCTGTACCCTCATCTTACTCACTCAAAAAGAATGTTTAGGGATGGAGCCAAGGAATCAGAAGCCCTATGTCCCCATTAGGGTGGATGGGGAAAGGGGGTATATAAATCATCATGGGTCTCTTAGATATGGGTGCACAAGTGGTGAAAATCACAGGCCCCTTAAAAGAAAGCAATAAAATGGATAACAAAAGTCATTCCTACAGATGATAAGGCTTTGTTCATGGAAGAAAATGCAAAACTCAAAGGAAATGAGTTTGTCATAGAAAAAACAATTATGGACACATACTCTGGATATGGGAAAGCAATTCTCATGCAGATTGTGGCATCTGGCACCACTAGTATAGATGTGGAGAAACACTCCTGAAAAGTATTCATATAGTGTTCAGACTGGACTCCAATCAGATCTAGATTCCTGATTTACAGCACAAGTGATCCTAAAAAGACACACTCCTGCCCAGCAGTAATGGGGTGAGAGGACACTGGAACAGAAAACAAATAGCAACTACATAAAGGTGATCAGATAAAACTTATTGAGTGGTGATCCCAACTAAAGGTATTTGTGCACTGAAGACTTCACTGTAAGAAAAAGTGCTGGAATGTATGTTGGGAAATATTCAATTTTGAGGGAGTGGAGGATCAAGGAGCTCCATGTTTAGGCTGCAAATGCAAAATTCCAATCTCAATATACCTAACCACTCTTTCTATTCTCCCACTGGAATTCACTCCCGAAGGGTGGCTTATGGTCTAAGCTGCAGTGGTATTGTGGGAAAGGCCCCCTGTGTCTAAATTGGAGGTGAGGCAGGTTCCTTCCTACTGAAAATTGGACATTCTGAAAATTGGACACTGAAGATTGGCATTCTGAAGGCTGAACACTCCCTATGTCTTCAATGTACTTTCACCTACTTGTTTGATGTGATCTCTATGTTCTTGTTGCCAAATGTCTTTTTGTGATAAAATACTAAATGTATGGAATGACATAATGACAGATTCTGGATTCTGGGGAATTCTCTAGGCTATGTAACCACAATTCTCCAAGACTGGTGTATTTTATTTTTTGTAATTGTTTCCTTTTTAATTCCTTTCTAAATTTTGATGGCAATATAAAAATGTATTTGAAGAGGACTGTTTATGAACTAAAAGACTATTTCTAATTTATGTTTCTTTTTCTATGTTTATCTACATCCTTGCTATGAACATATATAATACGAAGATAATAGTTAAGAATCATAATTTTGTGTTCTAAGGGTTTGAAATAACATTGAAAGTTATATTCTGATTGATTCAAATCTGTGTTTAGAACTGCATAAAAACAAAACTAGATTTCAGGCAACATATTAGATTGTCAGTAACAATATTTGGTGCTTACATATATGCAAGTACTAACCTGTTGAATTAATTTCACTTCATATTATTTCTAAAAGAAATAATCATTCAGTATACCCAGGTTACTTCAAAATACTACATTGCTATCATATATAAGTTCAATTCTAAGTCTTTTTCAAAATTCTTGACTCTGCTGAATTGTGTGCTATAGTGCCCATATAATTTTTTTTCAATATGAATTTTCTGACATGAAATCCAGCTGAAGATTTTTCTTAATTAACTTTAGGACTGTTGTTTTATCAAAATAAAAATATTATTGTTAAGGAATAAGTGATAACTGAAGACATGTCTTTATTAATGAAGCTGATAAGAATTTAATACAGTGTGAATTCTCAATTTCCCTAGAAGTGTTGCTGTATGAATAAATGACTTTGTGTGATTTTTCATGAATAACATCTCCAGCATGAATTAGCTGGCACTCCCTCCAGGGGTTTCATCCTCTGGTTAAGACTTGTCTATCAGATGGAACAGGGGATGAAGACTTTCCATTTTCATTATATTTATATTATGAATGCTTATATTGTAAATCATCAGATCATCTACTAAAGGCTTTGCTATGTAGGTAGAATATTGATTCTCTCTGGTACAAATTGGCTTAAATTGAGAAGTAGTCAGGATGACAAAAAATTCTAAAAGATTAATTACATTGTGTTTATTCAGTGTTTGACTTCTCTATATGTTAAAGTTTAACTCAAGGACAAGGATCGCTCATATTCAAAACATTTATATTGAGTTCTCACATTTAATCTAAGGACAGGCCATTGGCTGAAACCTTTCCTACACATGACATTCACAAGGTTTCCTTCCACTTTGAATTCTCTCATGTTGTCTAAGGTTACAAAAGGAAATTAAGTTTCCCCCACATAGATGCTTTTTTATGGTATCTTTCCAGTGTGAGTTTTCTCTTGTCTCAGGACATAACATTGAGTGAAGGCTTTTCTACATAGATGACATTCCTAAGATTTCTTTTGGCTGTGATTTCTCTCATGTCATCTTAGGCTAGTATCATAGGTGAAGGCTTTCCCACATAGATGGCAATTATAAGGTTTCTCTCCAGTGTGAGTTTTCTCATGTTGTCTCGGGACAGAACAATAAGTGAAGGCTTTCCCACATTGATGATGTTCATAGGCTTTCTTTCCAGTGTAAGTCCTCTCATGTCATCTAAGTCTATAATTATAGGAGAAGAGTTTCTCACATACATGACTGTAGACATTGGGCAATTTGATGTAATTATGAATTCCAAAAATATATATAAGATTATGCTTGTAAACTGGTCTGCTAATCTGGGCATGATTAAGTTATGATTAGGGCATTAACTGGGCCACATCAGTAGGGTTTTCAACCCTACTCCTTGGTGGATGGAGGAATCAAATATAAAAGGCAAGGCAAAGGGCAGAAGGAGAAGTTTTGAATTGCACTTCTGATGTTGGAGTTTTGATGCTGGAGCTGGGGAGGTGAGCAAATGGAGGAGCTTGGTCATGAAGAAAGAGAGAAAGACCCGGAATAGAGGCAAGCCATTTGCCTGAGAGTTTACAGCTGGCCTTAGGGAGAGAAGCAAAGTCTAGAGAGCCTCATAGTCTACAGCTGACCTTGTGGAGGAAACAGAGGCACTGATCCCAGAGAGAAATGCAGCCCCAGGAAGAGAGGAACCCAAGAAGCCTGAACCCTGGCAAATGTTGGCAGCTGCCTTGCTCCAACATGTGGCAATGGACTTTGGTGAGGGAAGAAACCTATGCTTTATGGCCTGGTAACTGTGGACTTCTTTCCCTAATAAATACCCTTTATAAAGACCAACCCATTTCTGATATTTTGCATCAGCACCCCTTTGGCTGACTAATACAATGCCATTTATAAGATTTCTCTCCAGTGTGAGTTCTTTCATGTCTTCTCAAATAGAACACTGAGTGAAGGCTTTCCCACATAAATGACAATCAGAGCATTTCTCTCCAGTGTGAGTTCTCTCATGTTGTCTCAGGGCAGAATATTGAGTGAAGGCTTTTCCATATAGATGGCATTTACATAGTTTCCCCCTGATGTGATTACCATTGCATTGTGTAAGACCAGAACATTGAATAAATGTTTTACCAATTCAATGACATTGATATGGTTTACTTTTGTTGGAAATTTGCTTTTGTTGATTGTAAGATGAATGGCTCTTGAGGGCTTTTCCCAATAGATTGTGGAAGTAGGGTTTCTTTTGTGAGTTAACACATGTTGGGTCATTCTGGATCTGTGAGAAAAATCTTCTGGCAATTGACTAGATGTAATGCAATTCTTTTGAGTATGAGATTTCTGCTTTTGGGAAGGAAATGAGAGATCATAAAATGTTTCTCCATAAAAATCAATTCATATTCATATGAATTCTACACTAATTACTCAGTGACAGGCTCCAATTAAATCTTTCCCAGGGTAGTTACATACCATATTATTCTCCTCCCTGCACAGAAATATTTTATTTTATAGTATCACAACTGCAGAGCACTCTCATCTCTTTTGAAGACTTTATAATATTTCAAAGGTTAAGTATATTAGTCATGTTTATCAAATTATCTTTTCATAAAAATTCAGGTTTTACTTTTGTGCTCCAGTTAAATTTTCCCTAAATTTATACTATCACAAACTTTTTCTGGGATTAGCACGTAAAACCAACTTATTTATAGTTAAATGATTGAACTGAATTCCTAATTTATTCCAATCATCAATATCTACTTGGAATACCAACATTCACAACCACAAAACTTACAAATGACATGATGGCAGTTATGTCTTTTCTGGAACTGTGTTAGATGGATAGCATTTCTTGTTTTTAAGACCAGTTTCCCTACCTGAAACAACTGAAAAACCAATGAATTCCTAGATTAGCATTAGGGAAATAAAAATGTTGAAAAGCATCACATGGTGCTGCAATTGATTCAAATATGACACTTATCTGGGAAAGAATATCAAATTAAGGGATACCTTATGCAGCAGAAAAACTTATAAAACAGTGAGAATTAGAATAGATTTTCAAGATTGAAATATAAGAAAAATTATTAAATAGATTACATTTTGGGGACATAAATAGAAAAAGCCACCTAAGAGGAAGACCAGGAAAATAGCCATTACATTGAAGTTTAAATTCAATAGAACATAAATATCAATTTCCCTAAAGACACTTGAATATAAATTAATATGTGAAGAGAATAATCACCACACCTGAGGAAAATTTCACCAATATTGAAATATAAATTTCAAAAACATAACTCACTTAAGGATATCTGTGGTTATTTGTAAGATCCTTCTCACTCAGTGACCAGACTCCTCCTGTTCATGAAGCACAGGTTCCTAGAGCTCATGTGAATTCTGGTTTTGGAAAAATCCCAGTCCTCCTCTTCAAAGTTTCTCTCCTTGCTCCAACTGGATGTGGCCATCAATTTTGCAGACTAGATATCCTGTTATCGGAAAAAGTTCATGAAATCTTGAATTCTGAGCACTTCACTGTATTATCAAGCCCAGGGAAGGTAACTGTTTTAGTTTCCTAGTCTGCTTAAGCAAATACCATGAAAGGAATTGGCTTTACCAATGAAAATTTACTAGGTTATGGTTTTGAGGCCATGAAAATGTCCAAATCAAAGCATTATAAAGAAAATTCTTCCTCCCAAAGACTGTGGCATGCTGGGACTGGCTGCTTGTGATCCTTGGTCCATATCTTTTCACATTGCAATGCACATGACAGTGTCTCCTTGTCTCTTTATTTTCTTTTGGGTTTCACTGATTTCAGCTTCTTCTCATGGCTTTCTCTCTGTGTCTGAAGTTTATTCTCTTATAGAATACTTTAGTGTCAGGATCCAGTCCCACCTGAATGATGTGGGACATAACTTATCTAAAGTAACTATATCAAAATGTCCTGCTACAATGAGTTTAAACCCAAAGAAATGGATGAAACTTAAGAATATGCTTTTCTTAGGCACATACAACTTCAAACAACCTTTTAAGCACAACCTAGAGGAACCTAGAGAAGAAGTCATCTGCTTCCAATATACAAGTGTGGGACAGGTATAGGATAAATATTTCCATTTTCATAGGGAGGAAAGGAAAACAAAGGTCATAGGTCACAAAAAGTACAAAACCTTGCAAGATATACTCAATTAGATTTCAAGGTCTAAGAGTCATATATTGAATGATGTTTGGTCCTCCAGAACTGAAGAAGTAGCAGCCCTATCCCTTCCAATATCTCATGCATTAGGCATGCTTTCTGTAAACAGCAAGGTGAAGGATTCACCCTCTGAGAACACTGGAGTGGTGGCCAGTCTCTCTACAATACCCAGGGAATATGCTCAACCTTCTCAGAACAGTGATGTGGAAGGCAAAGTTTCTGAAATCCCAAGGAAACAGGTTCTTGTCTCCCAGAACAGTAGAGAGGGAACACTCTTGGTGAACAATGGGGCAGCACTCAAAGTCCTGGGACAGCCTCACCTTTTCTGTACACATGGGTGGGCCTGTTCTCTTACCCAGAGAAGACATCTTTCATCCATATCTCAGCATCTATTGCTCTGCCATTGAAGTGATTTTCCCTTCTATCTGCCTCTTTTAGTCCAGGCTGGCAGCAGTTCCATTCATACAGACCTTGCACAAAACTAGCCAGTTTTGCCTGTAACACACATAGGCCCAAACTATTAAAAGGACTTTCCACAGATCCTTCCTAGATAACTGTACCTCCAATCCTTACCTTATAAAACAGTGACAATTAGGTTTCTCTGGGGACTTACTTTGCAGAAGTTCAGAATTTTCCAAACCATTAATTTCTGGTTTCTTGATTCCCAGGAGTTCTGTTCTGAGCATATCCCATTCTTCTCAAATATTACCATAAGCTTACAGGGAAACCAGGCTGCACTTACCACACAAAGCTTGGAAATCACAACAACGAAATATAGTTTCTGCCATTTTCAAACAGGGATCACCATTCCTCCAGTTTCCATTAATACAGACACTATTTCCTTCTAAGGACTCGTTAGAAGTACATTTAGAATCCATATTTCTACCAATGGTCTTTGCAATGTGATTTAAGCCATTTTCTATCAAGCAAATCACAAATCTTCCAGACTCTACCCATGACCCAATTCCATAGTCTTTCCATATTTTTGGTATTTGCAATAGCAGCATCCCATCTCCTGGTACCAAGATTCATTTTAGTTTCTTTTTTTTTTAATACTTTTTTTTTAGAAAAGATACTTAGATTACATAAATGTTCCATAAAAATATAGGGGACTCCCCAACGCCTTGTTCCTTACACTTCCTACATTTTCCCAAATTAACAACATCTTTCATTAGAGTGGTACATTCATTATTATTGAAGAGAACATTTTGAAGCATTGTCACTAAGCATGAATTATAGTTTACACTGTAGTTTACACTCTCTCCCACACAATTTTGTAAGTTATGGTAAGATATGTAATGGCCTGTATCTGTCATTGTAATGTCATTCAGGACGAATCCCAAGTTCTGAAAATACCCCCATATTTCACCTGTTTTTCCCTCTCCCTGCCCTCAGAACCTCCAGTGGCCACTGCCTCCATATCAATGATATAATTTCTTCCATTGCTAGAATCACAATAAGTCTACATTAGAATACCAGTAAATCTACTTTAGTCCATAGTTCATTTCCCAATCCTGAGGATTCTAGGATGGTGATGTCCATGCCACCTCTAATTGAGGGGGGCTTCTATCCAATGGGACAGATGAATGGACTCTCTTCTTGCAGTTGTAGACTCTCTCGGTTCCTTGGGATGCACATTGTCCATCAACATTTCCTTATTAGTTGTCCTGCATGAATTCAATGAACTGGAGAGTAGGTGTTGGAACACCATTAAGATTCAGGGTCCAGCTAGCACATGAAAAGCCCAAAGTTTTTAGTCTCTTGTTATATACCTATCAAACCTAGTACTGAATATAAGTTCAAATAGAAGGGTCAGGAAAGCCATGTTTAGGAAAACTACAACTGAATACAACTTTATCATATGGGGGAGCATAATTCCAAAATAGGCCTATCTGGCAAGGCATCAAACTCCTGAGCTATCTGCTGACTATAGTGTCTGGATGTCTCCAGAGCCTTCATGAGCCCCACTGTTTTAGGTAGTATTTATTTTGGCAGTCTAAGAGATCCTGCTGAGAAATGCATAAGTGTAGTCTCTGGAATGACCTCCCAACTCATGTTAAAGTCTTTTAACCATATAAACTCATTTGTCTTTATCTTTTCCCCTTTTTTGTCAAGGTTTTTTTCCAGTTGAATTGTTAGTTGGTGCTTGGTAGTAATCCCTTGATGTTAGGGAAGCTTATCCCCAGGAGTCATAACCCATGCTGGGGGAAAGGTAATGCATGTATATGTTGAGTTTGGGTTAGAGAGAGGCCACATTTGAGCAACAAGTAGGCTCTCAGGAGTTAACTCTTAGGAACCCTATAATACTAGGCAGTTTTCATTTCAGGAGTAAAAGTTCATAAGTACCGTCATCAATATTAATGACCCATCAATGGATCATCCTCCTTCACTAGTCATTGCCCTGTACTCAGGGGATTCTTTTTGTTCCATTAGAGAATGTGGCAGAGCTCCCCAAGATGGGAATCTGGTGTTCTTTAGGCTATTTTGTGGATTTCCACCCACCATGAGAATGCCCCATGAACATCTGAACATATTTATGTGCCTTATATGTATGCCCAGGTAAACCTCCTCCCATGTATGTCCCATCACTGACACCCCACACAAATGATCCTGCCCTTTCATAGTTGTAACCCTTCTGTGCTTTAAAACTTCTTCAAAAATGAAGCCAATGAAATAACCAAATAAATTTTATAAGAAAATGAAATAATAATGATAGTTTTAAAATTAATAAATAAAGTACAAAAAATAAAGAGAAAATTTGGAATAATAAAAAATTGTGGAAAATGTTTTTTAAAAATAATTTGTTTTGTCATTACATCTTTCATCATTGTTAGATCTGATGTATTGTATGTATAGTGACATTGTCTACCATTTATTCCCCCAGTGTCTTACTTTTTTCATTTTGTCTTTAAAGAAGTTTTAGGTTACAGAAAAGTCATGTACAGAATATAGGGGATTCCCATATGCCCAACATCCTCCCCCTTTTCCCCATTCCTCTATTAATACCATTTTATATGTGGATGGTACACTTGTTATAATTGATGTACAAATATTGAAACATAGCTACCAATTAGTTTCTTAAGCTGCTTGAGCAAATACCATGAAATGGGTTGCCTGAAACAATGCATGTTTATTAGCTTATGGCTTTGAGGCTGTGGAATTGTCCAAATCCAGTTATAATCAAAACAATACTTTCTCCTCAAGACTGTGGTGCTCAGGGGCTGGCTTCTGGTTACCCTTGGTCCTTAGCTTATCACATGAAAAGGCACAAGGTGGCAGTTCCTGTTTACTTTCTTCTCTTTAAGATTTCATTGATTGCAGCTTCTTACTACATAATTACTCCTCTCTCCCTGTTGGTATTTTCTCTTATAAAGGACTCTAATAATAGCATTAAGATCCATCCTGATTGAGGTGGGACAAAACTTAATCAAAGTAATCTCATCAAAATGCCCTAAGCACAATGGTTTTATATGCATAGGTAAGAATTAGATTTAAGAACATGTTTTCCTGAGGTACATAAACAGCTTCAAACTACTCAATGACTAAAGAAGAAAAAGGTAAACATTGAAGGCCAGCCTAAGGAAAAGTACCATGAAGACAGAATATTGACAATTCTTCATTATTAAAGGCAAACTCATTGCCATGTGCCCAAATACAGTAAGAACCTCTGGTTGTTAATGCCCAAGTTCAAAGAGAGACTGCAGAAGCCTCCATATTTTCAAACAAGAAGAAATTCTAGGTTTGCATAATAATTTATTATTTTCAAAAAGAATCCAATAACATAAGTTCCTCCAAAATAGATTATATGGAAAAGGAAATGTCTGTTGTTTTTGTTACTATAGACTGAATTCACTAGAGCAGAATAATTATTAAGAACATATTTAGACTACTTATTTGTTTTTCAGAAAATATTCACTGAATTCCCAACACTGTTCTGAGTGTTGTATATTCAGCAGAAGAAAAACATGGAATTTCTGTTCAAGAATATTATGTTCTAGTGGGGTGCAAAATAGATATAAATAGTAAGTAAAGAAAAAGTTTTCTTATAGATAGTTGTACATGTTATAAAATAATATAAATATACATAGAAAGTATAAAAATAAAATACAAAAGCATTGTAGCAGTTTGATATTGGGGGTGGGGACTCAACATCCTACTGACATGACTCAATCAAAGTCTTAGTCATTATTTAATCAATCAAAAGTGAAACATCTGAATTCAATATAATCTAATATGCCCAGAGGAAAAGACTAATTTACAAACATAATCTAATATTTATTTTTGGAATTCATAGACAATATCAAACTGCTACAATGTTTTTCTTCAGTAAATTTAGCCAGAGAAGCCTGCTTTGAATCTTGGGTCTGGACTCACAAAAACAAAGGAAAACCAAGAGAGATACACCTCTGTGGAAAGGTGGACAAATGAGTGCTGTCTGCTGGCTGGTCTGGAAATTACATGGGCAAAACCTCCTTATAGAGGTCTTTTTACCTGACCCCTGGGAAAAATTCTGTGCCCCCTTAGTAAGTCCCTGGCACAATTTTGATAACTTAAACTGGACAATTTTAAAAGACTTAGGATAAGTTGAACCAAATATCAAAGAAGAGATTTGAAAAAACAATAATAGGTAAGAGAGAGAAATTGGCCATCAGAGTAAATTCACTAACATATCAAATGCCTAACCATCAATAAAAAATTACAAGCCATACTAGGAAACAGGAAGAGATGCCCCAGCCAAAGGAACAATCCAAATATCCTGAAGAAATTTAGGATTTATAACAATTAATCAATGATAATCACACAACTCTGCTAAATCAATTTAAAGAATTGAAGGAAAATATGACTATGAGATAAAGGATATTAATAAGACAGTGAGTGAGCATAAAGACTAATTTGAAAGTCTGCAAAGTAATATACCTTATGGGAGTGAAAGATAAAATGGATGATATAAAAAAACACATTAGATGCACATAAGAGTAGATTTGAATTGCTCAAAAACAGAACTAGTGATTTCAAAGACCAAACCTCTGAACTGGAAAAGACAGGTGAATAACAAAAGAAGAGAATGGAAAAAAAAGAACAGGGTTACAGGAAATTGAATGGCAATGCACAATGCAAAAACATACACATTATCAGTGTCCCAGAAGGAGAAGAAAATGGAAAAGGGACAGAAAGAATATTTGAGGAAATTATGATGGAAAACTTCCCTACCTTCTGAAAGACATAAATATCAATATCCAAGAAGGACAACACATCCCAAACAGAATAAACACAAATAGACCCACCCCAAAACACTTACTATTCAGAATGACAAATATCAGAGATAAAGAGATTTTGAAAGCAGCAAGAGAAATGAAAAGCATCACATACAAGGGATACTTAATAAAAGTATGTGCCAACTTCTCTTCAGAAACCATAGAGGAGAAAAGAAAGTGGTATGATGCATTTAAAGTATTGAAAGGGAAATACTGTCAGTCAAGAATTCTGTATGCAGCAAATCTGTCCTTCAGAAATGAAGGGGAGTTCAAAATCTTCACAGACAAAAAAACCTGATAGGATATGTTACCAAAAGACCAGAATTACAAGAGATAATAAAGGGAGTGCTGCAGCCTGAAAGGAAAAAACAAGGATGAGAGACTTGGAGAAGAGTGTAGAAATGAATATTATTAGAAAGGGTAAAAATGATGTGAATATTCTTGCTGTCCTGATTTTGTGATAACCAGGGAAGGCTAAACATTCACTATATGAGAAAACATGCATGTGTCCCCAAATTTGGTCTTTTTCCTTAGGTTTGGTTTTTAGAATGCTGGTGATAAGCTAAGCCTGATTTATTATATGACCACCCTGTATGGAAAAAGACTAACTTTGGTGTCTTTGGTCAGCCTTAAGAGATAAGGCAGGGGGACAGATGTGGCTTGGGTGGTTGGGCATCCATCTCCCTTATGGAAGGACCTGGGTTCAATTCCCAGGACTTCCTGGGAAAAAAAGAGAAATACAGAAGGTGTGTGGACCACCAGGCCCTGTGTGCAGGTGCACTGCCAGGCCCTGTGAGTGGGTGAGCTGTCAGGCCCCATCTGTGGGTGAGCCATCAGGCTCCATGCACAGGTGTGCTGCCAGGTCTCATGAGGAGGTAAGCCGTCATGCTCTATCCACAGATGAGCTATCAGGCCCTGCACATGTGTGCACCACCAGGCCCCATGAGCACCAGGCCTTTGTGAGCTGCTAGGCCCCATCCGTGGGTGCTCCATCAGGCCCTGGGCATGTGTGTGCTGCCAGGCCCCATGCACAGGTAAACCATCAAACCCTGTGAGCAGGTGAGCCATCAGGCCCCATTTTCAGGAGCACCACCAGGCCCCACAAGCGAGTAAGCCGCCAGGCCCCATGAGCAGGAGCACCGCCAGGCCCTGTGAGCCGTGCAGCAAGATGATGACATAACAGGAGAGTGACACAAAGTAGTGCCAAGATGAGATGCACCGAAAAACCAGGAACTATGGTGGCACAGGTGGTAGAACATTTCTCTCTCACATCAAAGTTTCTGAGGATCAAATCCCAGTGAAAACAAGAGGAGAATGATAAGAAGAGAGGGCAGGAAATGGACACAAACAGTTGCCCAGCAAATAGTTACAGAAACAGCAAAAATAAGGGTCAAAGATGGATAAAAGTAAATAAGTAATTAATTAAGTAAATAAACAAATCCTTTAAAAATGTAAAAAAAAAAAAAGGGTAAAAATGGTAGACAGTAGAATGATATGACAAAAGAAAGACAAAGGTCAAAATGAATAAAGTAAGTAGTCTTTACAGTTATAACATTGAGTATTAATGATTTGATCTCCCCAATCAAACGACACAGACTGATAGAATGGATAAAAAATATGAGCCATCTATATGGTGTCTACAAAAGATTCACCTCAGATTCACAACCAGGTTAAAAGTGAAAGATTGGGAAAATATATTTCACACAAACTGTAACCAAAAAAGAGCTGGAGTAATGATACTAATATAAGACAACATAGATTTTTATTGCAAAACCATTACAAGGAATGAAGAAGGTTTTTATATATTAATAAAAGGGACAATTCAACAAGAAGAAATAACTATTCTAAATATTTATGCACCTAACCTCAGTGCCCCAAGATACATGAGGCACACCAAAGCTGAAGGAAGAAATAAATATCTCTAGAATAATAATTGGAGACTACAATACACCACTCTCAGTATTGGATAGAACATCTGAGATGAGGCTAAATAAAGAAACAGGGAGCATGAATAATAGGATAAATGAACCAGAACTAACAGAGAGCAGAATATACATTTTCAACTGGTCATGGATCCTTCTCCAAAGCATATGTTGGGTTATAGGATAAGTTAAATAAACTTAAAAATATTGAAATTATCTAAACAGTTTCTCAGATCATAACAGAATAAAGCTGGAAGTCAATAATGGACAGGAAGAGGGAAATTCATAAATATATGGAGATAAAACAACACACTCTTAAACAATCACTGGATTAAACAAGAAATTCAAGAGAATTCAGCAAATATCTCAAGATGAATGAAAATGAGAACACAGCATATCAAAACCCTCAGGGACACCACAGAAGCACTGCTGAGAGAGAAGTTTATACCCATCAATGCTTACATTAAAAAAGAAGAAAGAGCTAAAATTGATGATCTAACTGCACACCTGGAAAACTAGGAAAAGAAGGGCAACCCAATCCCAAACCAATGCAAAGGAAAGAAATAGTAAAAATCAGAGCAGAAATAAATGAAATTGAGAACAACAACAACAAAAAAATCAAAAGTTGGTTCTTTGAAAAGATCAAAAAAATCGACAAACCCTTAACTAACCTGACAGAGAGAAAAACAGAGAAGACCCAAATAAATAAAATCAGAAATAAGAAAGAGGGTATTACCAATGACCCCATAGAAATAAAGGAGATCATAAGAGGATACTATGAACAACTGTATGCAAAAATAACTAGAAAGTGTAGATGATATGGATAAATTCCTAGAAACATATGCACCACATGCACTGACCTCAAGAAAGACCTCAAGAAACCAATCACAAGTGAAGAGATTGAAACATTCATTAAAAACCTCCCAAAGATGAAAAGCCCATGACCTGATGGCTTCACAGGTAAATTCTACCAATCATTCAAAGATGAACTAATACCGATCTTGCTAAGTTCTTCCAAAAAATTGAACATGAAAGAATGCTACCAAACTCATTCTATGAAGCCAACATCATCCTAATACCAAAACCAAATAAAGATACTTTTGTTACACTAAAAGATAATAAGAGACCAATATCTCTAATGAACATAGATGCAAAAATTCTCAACAAAATACTTGCAAACATAATCCAAAGCACATTAAAAGATTATATACCACAATCAAGAGGGTTTTAACCCAGGTATGCAAGGGTGGGACAACACAAGAAAATCAATTAGTATAATAAACTACATTGATAAATTGAAGAATAAAAATCACATGATTCTCTTCGTTGATGCAGAAAATTCATTTGATAAAATACAGCACAATCTCTTGATAATAACAGTCCAAAAATAGGAATAAAAGGAAGCTTTCTCAATATTGTAAAGTGCATATATCAAAAACCTATAGCTAGCATTGTAATCAATGTTGAAAAACTGAAAGATTTCCTGCTGAGATGAGGAAAAAGACAAGGATGCCCACAGTCATCATTGTTATTGAATATTGTGCTAGAAGATCTAGCTAGAGCAATTAGAGTAGACAAAAAAATAAAAGGCACCCAAATAGGAAAGGAAGAAATAAAACTTTCACTATTCAATGATATCATGATCCTATATCTAGAAAATCCTGAAATATCTACAGTAAAGCTACTATAATTAATAGAGTGGCTCAGCAAAGAGGTGGGATAAAATGTTAATATACAAAAATCAATAATGTTGGTATACAGTACTTGTGATGGTTAGGCTAATGTGTCAACTCAGCCAGGTAATTGTGTCCAGGTGTTAGGTCCAGCAAGCACTGGGCTAATTGTAATAAAAGAGCATTTATGGACTTCAATCACCAGTGAGTTTACTGCATGTATGGCTGATTACATCTGCATCAATCAGGGAGATTGCATCAGCAATGGGTGATGCTTTCATCCAATCAGTTGAATGCCTTAAAAGGGGAAGTGATTTCAACATTCAGAGAGAATTTCCCAGCTCATTTTTGTACAGCCAACTTCTCCCAGAAACCCATCAAGGACCTTTCATTGGACTTTCATCGGAGCCCCTGGCTTGCAGCTTGCCTGCAGAACTTGGTCTTTACATCCCCACGGTCACATGAGAGACTTTTATAAAATCTCATATTATTACAGTTATCTCCTGTTGATTCTGTTTCCCAAGAGAACCCTGACTAATACAGCTTGGTACCGGGAGTGGTTCTTGAGAAACAGAGTCTTAAACATGGGATCTTGGAGTTTTGTAATTGGCTCTCTACTCTAATTGGACTTAAGGGTACTAATGATTCTTTTTCCAATAATGAAGAGGTTGCTAACAGTCAATGGCCTGAGCTGGCAGAGATACACAAAATATCATCACTGGATTCCCCTACTTCCACACTTATAGGAAGCAAGGATGTGAGTGAGAGTGTTTTCAAGACCTTAATAGAATTTTGTGGAGTCAAAAAGTATAATGATGTTGGCTGGCTCCTCCTAGATACTCTGGATACAGTCACAAAAGAAAGAGATGAGTTAAAGACTTCAAATTTGAAACTTAAATGCCACATGAATAATATGAAAATTTCTATGTGTGCCTTGAAAGAAAATCTTTTCTCCTGTAGCCACAGAGCTAAGATATCTGAGAATCAAACCCAGACTTTCATTGTAGGAGTAGCAGAATTACAGGGAAACTAAAATTGCAACCTCATAGGGTTTCTGAAATTAAAGTGAAGGCATTGATTGGAAAGGAGTGGCACCCCCAGGATTGGGATGGAGACATATGGGATGATGATAATATTGGTGGGAAAATTAGAACCCTAAATTCTGCTGAGGCTTTACCAGCTAAAACTGTGATGACCTGCCCTGTGGAGCCCACACCTTGTCAAACTTGAATCATCCAGCCTCCAGCCAGCACCAAGGAGTCCAGACCTCCTTCCAGCCCTGAGGTGGGTACCAGCCAAACTGAAGCCTGCACTACCCAGTCTCCAGCCTTCCTCAGGGAGTCTGGACCTCTTCCCAGCCATAAGGCAGGTACCAGCCAAACTCCAGCATGCACTCCCCAAATTCCAGTGCCCTGAGGAATCTGCCTTCCAATCCCTGCCTGAAGAGATTAATCCTGTCTCACCAGAAGAAAATGCAAAGGGATGTCCTGAGGTCAGTAGCCTGCAAGACATCTTTAATCCTTCTCCTTATCCACCCCCACCAACCCTCTTGTCTTTGAGACCTATCACTAGACTAAAATCACAACAAGCCCTCAAAGGTGAAATGCAAATTGTGACCCATGAGGAAGTACGCTATACTCTGAAAGAACTGCATGAATTTTCCAACTTATATAGACAAAAATCAGGGGAATATGTGTGCGAATGGATACCAAGGATATGGTATAAAGGTGGAAGGAATATACAGTTGAATCAGGCTGAATTTATTGATATGGGCTCACTAAGCAGAAATTCTGGATTCAACGCTGTACCTCGAGGGTATAGAAAGGGCTCTAACAGTTTGTTTGGGTGGCTGACTGAAACATGGACCAAATGATGGCCTAGCATTTCTGATGTTGAGATGCCTGATTTGCCCTGTTATACAGTAGATGAGGGGATTCAAAAGCTCACAGAGATTGGAATGCTAGCATGGATTTACCACTTGAGACGTGCCTACCCTCCCCAGGAATGTCCAGAGGACACACCTTTAACCAGGACTGTGAGGAATAAATTTGTAAGACTAACTCCATCTTCTCTGAAGAGCTGTGTGGTTGCTCTTTTCTGCAGTCCAGATATTACTGTAGGGAGGGCTGTAATGGAATTGGAATCCTTAAACATTATGGGGATGATCGGATCTCGGTCCGGTAAAAGTCAAGTACTGGCAGTTAAATGCCAAAGTCAAGGTGGGTGTTGCTAATGCAATCAAAGGCAGATTCAAAACAGCACACAGAATACTCTGAGCTGCATGGAGTTATGGCATTGACTAACAGATCATGGGGTACCAAGAAGTGAAATACATGGGTAGTCTACCAATTCTTCGGGATCTGTATAAGCAGAAGAGTTCTAGGTCAAGTGAACAAAACCCTAACTCAAATTACAGATACAGAGAATTATGGCCTCTTAATCAATTTCCAGACTTGAGACAGTTAACAGACCCAGAGCCCTTTGAATGAGAAGGCCAGGTCCCGTTAGGGAAGGATCCTGTTAAACTGCCAAAAATGTATACTGTTAATCTTCCTCCCACCTTTCCCCAGGGAGACCTACAGCCTTTTGCCAGAGTAACTATGCTTTGGGGATAAGGAAATTATTACACATTTCAGGGACTATTAGACACTGGCTTAGAAGTCACATTAATTCCAGGAGACCAAAAACGTCACTGTGGTCCACCAGTCAGATTAGGGACTTATGGAGGTCAGGTGATTGATAGTGTTTTAACTCAGGTCCATCTCACAGTGTGTCCAGTGGGTCCTTGGAACCATTCTGTAGTTATTTCCCCAGTTTCAGAATGCATAATTGGAATAGACATACTTAGTAACTGGCAGAATTCCCACGTTGGATCCCTGACTTGTGAAGTGAGGGCTATTATGGTTGGAAATGCCAAGTAGAAGCCTCTAGAACTGCCTCTGCCTAGCAAAATAGTAAATCAAAGGCAATAACAAATTCCCAGAGGGATTGCAGAGATTAGTGACACCATCAAGGATTTGAAGGATGCAGGGGTAGTGATTCCCAACACATCCTCATTCAACTCTCCTATTTGGCCTGTGCAGAAAACAGATGAATCTAAAGAAAACATCTCTTTAACCAACTGCAGTTCTGAATAAAAAGAAGATAAATGGCTGGTGAGTGGATATCAGATATTAGATTTTTTTTGAAAGAGATGTGGGACTACATGGTTTTGGTGGTGGAAACAAAAAAATGCCTTGCAATGAGACAAAGCACTAAGCAGATCTGTCCACGGAGACCAGGAATGGCTGAGCAATTAGAATCCTGCTTCTGCATGGCAATGAATTCTTTTATATATAACAGTGACATTGAGGATGCAGAACACCAGCTTTCTGGTATCCCTTGAAGAGATCAGCAGGGAGAGCCTAAGCAGAGCTCTCACCCATCCTAAAGGCAACAAGGATTTAAGTCACTATTTTGCTTTGTAAAAAATTTCTACAATTTTTTTGTGTGATATATTTTTGAATGAATGGAGGCATGAATGATCTGGAAGTAATAAAATTTTATTACATCTCCTCAAGATTGTGTAGATTTGTTCTCTGTAATACATCTCCTCTCCATTTCATGAGATAAATCCTACTGACTCCATACTGGAGTCCACTTTGAAATGAGTTTGCTTTGACTTCTGTCACTTAATATATGTCCTTGTTACAGTCTGCATTTGACCTTGTAAATTCTTTTTTGTTCATCAATGTGTAACACCTACTATATGCAATAATACTCTGTGTCCATCTCTTCTTGTGATTTTTTTAAATATATATATATATTTTTATTGTGGGTAAAAATCAAATTTTTCACAATATATACCAATATTTGTAAAATGATATATAAATACATGTGCATTTGCTTACATAAATGTTATATATATGTATATATATATTTTTAAGGTGCTTCGATTACCT
>JAQZBX010039757.1:0-21047 GCA_029593785.1 Cabassous unicinctus
GCTCCACCTCACTGTTACAATTTCTTCCATTGCTTGAATCACAATATGTCTACAACAGAACACCACCAAGTCCACTGTGGTCCACAGCTCCTCCCCCAATCCTGAGGGGACTGGGATGGTGATGTCCACTTCACCTCCAAGTGAGATAAGGCTTATATCCCATGGATACGGTGGATGGGATTATCCTGTCTGCAGCTGCAGGCCCTCTCCATTCCCTGGGATGACCGTTGCCCATCGTCATCTCCTTGCCAGGTTACTTGGATGAGTCCATTGAGCTGTAGGGTAGGAGTTGCAGCTCCACCGAGATTCCAGGCACAGCTGGCACATAGGTAGGCCAGAGGCTTCAGTCTCTGGAAGTACACCTAACAACTCCAGCATCACATATAGGTTTGAATAGAAGGGACTGATGGACCATGTGCAGGGAGGACTTAATTTGAGTCCAACTCTGTCACTCTCAGCAGCACAGATTCCAATGAAGAGCCCACTAATTAGGCATCAATCTCTGGGGCTATCCCCACTTATATAGGACGTGGGTGTCTCCAGAGCCCTCAGGGGTCCCTCTGTGTGGGGTGATATCCACTTTGGTGTTCTATGAGATCCTACTGAGGTGTGTAAGCATTACCTTCTATTATTGATTTTCAACTTCATTCTGTTGAGGTTAGAGAAGATACTTGGTATGATTTCAATCTTTTTAAGTTTATTGAGACTTGTTTTATGACTTAACATATGGTATATCCTGGAAAATGACCCATGTGCACTTGGGAAGAATATGTATTCTTATGTTGTTGGGTAAAGTAGTAAATGTTTGTCTGTTAGATCTAGTTGGTTTATCGTATTGTTCAAGTCATTTATTTCATTATTGATCATTTTTTCAGATGTTCTATCCATTAATGGAGTGGTATATTGATTGAAGAGGATTTTGGGAAGATAGTGGAGTAGAAAGTTCCAGGAATCAGTCTCTCCACCAGAAGAACTATTAAAGAGGCAGGAACTGTCTGAATCAACTATTTAGGAACTCCAGAGTCCAGCAGAACTCTGTATAACATCTAGAGAAGAGTAGGAAGAAGAAGCTGGTAAACTGCAATAAATACTGGAAAATTGCTCTCTCTGCACAGCAGTTGCCATCACCCATCCTGAGGGCAGGCAGTAGTGGGGTCTGGCCCCTAGCATGGCTTGCATAGGTTTTTAGGGACATAAAAACCTAATTCCCCAAGGTCCTAGGGGTGGGGAGGATACAGCACTACTGCTGATCACTGTTTTTGAATAGCTACTTTGGATAACTGGGGTCTGGCTCTAAGGGCAGCCATTGTTCCAACCTACCACAGATGAAGACAGCAGAGGAAATTTAAAGATGGTAAGCTTCATCAGACCTGCAGGGGACAGTTAAAGGCTGCATTTGCTGGGCAGGGTCTGAGTCAAAAAAGTTCAGCTTTAGGGAGCCATGGAAGACGCTCCTGGCACCCTTCCTGGTCTCTCTCTTACCCCTCCCCAGGGTAATTCTGAGCTGGCTGGCACTCCCTTTGCAGATCCAAGGCTTTGTTCTGGCTGGGAAAGACTGCAGGGAAACTCCTCTCCAGCATGAACCCTACCCCAGAATTTGCCCTTCAGGGAAAAGCAGCTTGAGACAATGAAAGCAGTGTAGGAAACAGTTGGTATGGACAGCCTGGGGAAAAGGCTTACCTGCTTTGTGTTCTGCAATGGAACACTCAGGAGAGGGAGAAGGTCTGTTTCCTGGGAAGAAGATGGGGCATTCAAACTTATGTAAACAGGGGAATTCCTAAGGCCATTAGCACACACAAGCCTAGGACAAGACATAGGCCCAGAAAAGACAGGGAGAACCCTGGACTTTGCATTCACCTTGGGCTGAACTTCCTGATGGGAGAGCTGAACTCTGAAGGAAAGCACCAGCCAAAGCTAAGCCAATTTGCAAAGATTGTGGACATACCAAAGACTTTTAAAAAGTGATCTTCAATATGCTCAAGGAGATGAAAGTAAATACAGATAAAGAATTAAAGGATATCAGGAAAACATTGAATGAACAATATGAAAATCTCAATAAAGAGATATAAATTTTAAAAAGGAACTAAACAGAACTACTGGAGTTGAAGACCACAATAACTGAAATGGAACATTCCCAGGAGGGTGTCAAAAGCAGATTGGAGCTGGCAGAAGAAAGAATCAGTGCACTCAAAGACAAGAAAATTGAAAAGAGTCAGGCTGAGATGCAGAAAGAATAAAGAATTAGAAAAAGTGAAAATAGCCTAGGGGACCTGTGGAACATCATCAAGGGTACCAACATACTCATTATGGGAGTCCCAGAAGGAGAAGAAAGAGAGAAAGGGGCAGAAGGAATATTCAAAGAAATAATGACAGAAAACTCCCCAAACTTACTAAAAGACACAAATATGCACAAACAAGAAGCCCAGAAAACACCAAATAGGATAAACTTGAAGAGAAACATGCTCTTTCACATATTGATAATATTGTCAAGTGCAAAGGACAGTGAGAGACTTCTGAAAGCTGCAAGAGAAAAGAAATGTGTTATGTACAAAGGAGTCCCAATTAGATTAAATGCTGATTTCTCATCAGAAACCCTTGGGGCAAGATGGCAGTGGGTTGAAATACTTAAAGTGTTGAGAAGAAACTACTGTCAACCAAAAATATTATATCTTTCAAAAATGAGGGAGACAGTCCCCCAAGTACAGGGGCAATGACTGATGAAGGAGGATGATCCACTGATGGGCCCTTGATATTGATGACTATGCTTATGAGCCTTTGATCTTGAAATTAAAACTTAGCCTATTGTTGTGGGGTGCCTAAGAGTTGTCTCCTGAGAGCCTCTTTCTTGCTCAAATGTGGCCTCTCTCTATGCCAAACTCAGCATATAAATGCATTACCTTCCCTCCAGCATGGGACATGACTCCCGGGGATGAGCCCCCCCTGCACCGAGGGATTATTACCAAGCACCAACTAGCAATGCAACTGGAAAAAGACCTCAAATAAAAGGGAGAAAAGGTAAAGACAAATGAGTTTATATGTCTAAGAGACTTCAAAGTGAGCTGGGAGGTCAAACCAGAGGTAACTTACACACATCTCAGCAGGATCTCATAGACTGCCAAAGTGGATATTACCCCAAATAGTGGGGCTGCTGAGGGCTCTGGACACACCTAGGTCCTATGATCAGGGCTGATAGCTCTGGAGTTTGGTGCCTTGCCATCGGGCCCTACTTTGGAGTTTGCGCTCCTGAGAGTGACAGAGTTGGACTCAATTATGTCTAACCCTACACATGACTCATCTGTCCCTTCTATTTAAACCTATACTTGGTGCTGGAGTTTGGAGTTGTATGTCCAAGAGGCATGAGTCTTTGGGCTGTCCATGTGCCAGCTGGGCCCGGAACCTCAGCGGAGTTGCAATACCTACTCTACAGCTCATTGGATTCACCCAGGACAACTAAAAAGGAGATGATGATGAACAACAACCATCCCACGGAACAACTTAACAAGGAAACGATGATGGACAACAACCATCCCAGGGAATGGAGAGAGTATGCAACTGCAAGCAAGAGAGTCCTATCCATCTTCCCCATGGGATATAAGCTCCCTCTCAATTGGAGGTGGAGTGGACATCAATAACCCAGAATCCTCAGGATTGGGGAAAGAACTATGGACTAGAGTGGACTTACTGGTATTCTACTATAGACATATTGTGGTTCTAGAAATGGAAGAAATTACAACATTGATGTGGAGCCAGTGGCCACTGGAGGCTCTGGGGGCAGGGAGAGGGAAAAACAGTTGTAATACGAGGGCTTTTTCGGGACTTGGGAATCATACTAAATGACACTGCAGTGACAGATATAGGCCATTTTATATCATCACATAACATGCAGAACTGTGTGGGAGAGAGTGTAGATTACAATGTGAACTATGGTCCATGCTTAGTGGCAAAGCCCCAGGATGTGTTAATCAATTGCAATGAATATGCCACAATAATGAAGGATGTTTATGTGGGAGGGTGTGGGAGGTGTGGGAAGTGGGGCATATGGGAATCCCTATAGTTTTTGTGTAACATTTATGTAATCTAAGTATCTTTTAAAAAATAAAAAGAAAGTATTATTAAAAAAATAAAATAAAATAAAGTAAAAAAAAAATGAGGGAGAGATGAAGACATTCCCAGATAAACAAAAGCTGAAGGAGTTCATTACCACTAGGCCTGCCCTATAAGCAAGGCTAAAGGGAATTCATCAGACTCAAAAGAAAAAACAAGAGACAGTGGTTCAAACCAGCATAAAGGAATAAAGACCTCTGGTAAAGGTAACCATATGGGTAATTATAAATGCCAGTACTATTGTATTATATTTTTTGGTATGTAACTCTACTTATTACTACCTACAGGTGCTAAAATGCAAATGCAAAAAAATGCATATTGTTTTGGACATGCAATATACAAAGATATAATTGGTTACAAGTACAAAAAAAAGGTGGGGGGATAGAGGGATATAGGAACAGCATATGTATGTGCTATTGAAGTCAAGTTGGTATCAAATCAAATATGATTATTATATGTTTAGAATGTTGAATTTTAACCCCCTGGCAACCACAAGGAAAATATATGAAAAATATATCCAGAAAGAAATGAGAAGGGGCTCAATATGGTACAAAAAAAAATAATAAATATGAATATAGGTATTAATGGAAGAATTGAAGGACAAAAAAATGTAGAGGACTTCCAAAGACTAAATAGTAAAATGGCAGAAGAAAGTCCTATAGTATCAGTAGTAACTTAATATGTAAATGGATTAAACTCTCCAGTGAAAAGGCAGAGAATGGCAGAAAGGATAAAAAATCATGACCCAACCATATACTGTCAACAAGAGACTCAAATTAAAAAACATAAGTAGGTTGAAAGTGAAAGGATAGAAAAAGATATACCATGTATATTAGTCAGCCAAAGGGGTAACTGATGCCAAGTACCAGAAATCTGTTGGCTTTTATAAAGGGTATTTATTTGGGGTAAAAGCTTATAGTGACAAGGCCTTAAAGAGTCCAACACAAGGCACCATAAGAGGTAATTTCTCACCAAGTCAGTTGCAATGTGTTGAAGCAAGATGGTGGGCCATCTCTGCCTGGTCTCTCCTTTCTTCCTCTTAAGGCTCCGTGGGCCCAGCTTCTGATCTCAGCTGTGGGCTGGCATAGGGCTTGTTTCTTTCTGGGCCTTCTCAGCTGTTCAAGGCTCTGGTATCTTCAGCTGCAAACTCTCAGGTGAATGGCTTAGCTCTCCCTGGGCTTTAGCTGTTTGAACCTTCTCTTCTCTGGCATCTATGGAGCTCTCTCTGTTCCGGTGTCTTCTTCTGTGTGTCTTCTTGAGTGAGTGTCTATTTATATCAGCCCACCAAGGGGGCAGGGACTCAACCCTGAGTCATGCCCTACTGATATGGTAGAATCAAAGTCCTAATCTTTTATCAAGTAAACTTAAAACCTTTGACTTTAATAAAACCAAAGGATATCACACCCAGAGGAACAGACCAGTTTACAAACATAATCCTCTCTTTTCATAAATAATCTCAAACTGCTACACCATGTGATTAACCAAGAGAGAGCTGGGGTAGCTCTACTAATATCAGATAAAATAAACTTTAAGTCAAAAATTGTTATGAGGGACAAAGAGGGTCATTACATACTGATAAAGGAGTCAATTCAATAAGATGTACCAAATATAAATATATAGGTACCTAACAGCACAGGCCCCAAAATATATGAAGCAAATGTTGACAGATTTGAAGGGAGAAATAGATGTTTCTACATTCATTGTAGTAGACTTTAATATACCACTTTCAATAATGGATAGAACATCTAGACAGAAAACCAATAAGGAAATAGAAGACTTGAATGGAACAGTATTCGAAACCAACTAGACCTAACAGACAAATTTAGAACACTTCACTCCACAGCAACAGAATACACATTTTTCTCATGTGCACATGGATCATTCTCCAGCATAGGCCATATGTTAGGTCACAAAACAAGTCTCAAGAAATACAAAAATATTGAAATCATGCAATGCATTTTCTCTGACCACAGTGGAATGAAGCTAGAAATCAATAACAGACAGAGCTCTGGGTTTGGGGTTGTATTAGTCAGCCAAAGAGGTGCTGACCAGGAATCTGTTGGCTTTTATAAAGGGTATTTGGAGTAAAAGCTTAGAGTTACAAGGCCCTAAAGAGTCTAACTCAAGGCACCATAAGTGGTAATTTCTCACCAAAGTCTATTGCCACGTGTTGAAGCAAGATGGGTGCCAATCTCTGTGAGGGTTTAGCCTTCCTCTTCCTCTTAAGGCTCCGTGGACCCAGCTTCTCCAATCTCAGCTGTAGGCTGGCTCATTTCTTTCTGCGCCTTCTCTACTGCTCAGAGCTCTGGTTTTTTCAGCTGCAAAGTATCAGACGAATGGCTCAGCTCTCCCCAGGGCTTTAGCTGTTTGAGCCTTCTCCTTTCTGTCACATGGCAGGACTGAAATAATCAAGTTCTCTCCTCTTCCAATGTCTATGACACTCTCTTCCTGTGCCTTCTTCTGTGTGTCTTCTTGAGTGAGTGTCCGTTTATATCAGCCCACCAAGGGGGCAGGGCCTCAACCAGAGTCATGCCCTACTGGCCTGATCAAATCAAAACCCTAATCTTAACATAATTTAATAAAAAACATCTCAGCTGAATCTAATACAATCAAAGGGGATCATCCCCAGAGGAAAAGACCAGTTTACAAACATAATCTCTCTTTTTGGAATTCATAAATAATCTCAAACTGCCACAGGGGTCAACAGATTTGGATTCAAATTCCAGCTTTGCCAATTTTCACCTGTGTCACCTTGGGCAAGTTACCCGGTTTCTCTGAGCCTCTTTTTCCTCTTAATAAAATGAAGATAACAATACCTACTTCCTAGGGTTGTTCTGAGAATTCGATGAGAAAACGCATAGCCTCTGGAACATATTATGTGCTCCATAAATGTTAGCTTCGAACTTATCTTTACTAATTTTTCCCCTCGCACTCAGTAGTTTTACTGAATTCATGATTATACATTCTCCCCCTGGGGATCGCTGTGGTGAAAATGTGCACACACAGGCATGCGTGATAAATATAGTCGAAGCATGGAATGTCTGCTTTTATTTTTATGTGCATTTAAAAGGTGTTTTTATGATTTATGTTATATCCATTGCAGGGTGGAAATGGTTTCCTAGCAGCACGACACCACCGTTCAGATGAAGGCCAAGGAGCTGCCTTTAGTTAATGGATGGCATCTTCTCTTCATAAGGTCCATTTCTTCAGATGCCTCCTGTCGAGGATGAACCTTCACACATGGCATTAAGTGCTTATGTTGGCAGTTGCTCCACTTCAGAAAGAGTTTTCTCTTGACAGGAGAGTGGGCGCCGGTCCAAATCCAGAGCACTCCAGGTCTAACCAGGTTAAAAGGACTCAGCAGAACTCGCAGTTAGAAAGGCTGTTCGTCAGAGTCCACAGCAGGGTCTGCACTATTTTAACTGGTAGAGATGACAGGAGAATATCTAACAATTTTAACCCCACAGAGCAAATGCTGTACTGTATCTTTTCACATAACACTTTACACTTGTACAATATGTTTCAACCTTTAAAAGTGCCCTCACATATATTATCTCAATTCTAACAAGGGCCCCAGTCACCTCCTGGATCACCTAGTGTCATTAAAAAGAAATAGGCTGAGCCAACAAAGGAAGGCACCATGCTGGGTACTGTATACATATTATTTCCAATCCTTACAAGTATTCAATCTAGTAGATATTTTTATCTCCATTTCTCAGAGACCAGCTATGATTGAACTGAAGCCTGCCTAGCTCTAAAACCCTTATAGTTTCTACTAGGACATCATGCATTTCTCATCGTGTATTCTAATTAGTTGTTTAAAAGTCAATCTTTTGGTGTTAGAGGGATAGTGGTTACCCTTGAGAGGTAGGGGTGGTGACCAGAAGGGCAAGAGGAGAGCTTCTTTGGGTGCTGGTAATCTGGGCACTGCGTACATGAGTGTTAACACTTTGGGAAAATGCATTGGCTGGTATACTTAGGATTGTACTTTATGAATATTATATTTCAATAAAAAGTTTTTAAAAGCCAGTTTTTCTTTTGAAAGTGTGAGGTTTTTATTTACTTATCCCTGGCATCTAACACTGTGCTTTTACATTAGAGTAGGCAAAGTGAGCTCATACTACAGACCAAATCAGATGGATAAAGGAGAGCCAGATATACAGAATCAAGGGGAAGTGTCGGTTCTTTTAACAGTGAGGCTTAGTCTTTTGGGTCATGGACAAATTGAGGATTTGATAATAGTCAAAATTAAAAAAAAAAATAACAAAACATATGCATTCTGTGTCAGGAACTATGCCAAACTCTTTATATATATGATTTCCTTTCAACTGTTCCATATCCCTGTGTAGTGGGCATTATTATTTTTATTTCATAGATGTGGGAATCAAGTCTCAGATTGGTAAGCAACTTGAACAAGATCAGACACTAAGAAATATTTGATTCACGATTCAGCCCAAATTTTTCTGCTTCCTAAGCCCATCCTTTAATCACTCTGCACACTGTTTATCTCTAGACACTCTTGCCAGAAGAATGTATTCTTTTCCCTTTCTCTTACCCCTCTCCTCTCTCACTTTTTCTTTCTGTCTTTCTCTCTCTCATACACACACACAAATATTTTCTTTGTTATTTCAGAGAGTTCATGGACACCATTTAAGAATTCCTATCAAATTGAGAAAAAAATGACAGACTAAAAAAAATTTTTAAGCACTGCACTATGGAAAAGGACTCAGATTTCAAATTTAATGAAATTATAGCTTTGATGTCTTACATTCTTTTGTTTCCCCTAAAAAGCTTGATGCTGTATCATTTTTCATATTAATATTTTAATTATATAATATTTAATATAATCAAAAGAATATGTGAAACATAGGTGTAGATTGTGCAGTATAATAAAATGAATAGAATCCTATGAATCCATCATTTAATATAAGAATGAAAATATCAGCCATACCACTGAGACCATCTTTGTACTCAATCCTTACCAGATCCTTGCCTTCCCTCTAGAGATTTCCACAGCCCTAAAAGTATTTATCACTGTGTTGATAATGTCTTTACTTTTCAAAAGATAGCATTACCACATATGTATGAATACTTAATACATTGTTTAGTTTGTCTTCCTTTGAGTTGCAGTCTGATGCATCAATAATATAAAGTTGTATATTGAATTTTCCACCATGATTATAATTTTTTCCAACGTTTTCAGTTTTATAAAAATTGACAATCATATCATTCTAGTGAATCGAAATTTTCATCATTATATAGTGACCCTCTTAGTATCTAATAATGATTTTTGGTCTCAAAGTCTATGTAGTTTCATGTTAAAGTAGCTAACAGCTCTCTGCAGGCTAGAATTTGTTGTGGGGTGTGTGTGTGTGTATTATCATTTTCTTTCAACCATTCTTTGCTCTTACATTTGAATAGTGTCTCCTATAAATATCATATATTATATTTGTTTTTTACTCTGATAATCTCTGGCTTTTAATGAGTAATTTTAGCCAATTTTCATGAATTATCATTATTATATATCTGGTCTTTTTATATCTTCTTACTTTGTAGTGTCTCACTTTTTCAATACTTCTTTTTCTTCCTTTCTTGTCTTTTTGGGATTGATAGATTTTTTCCCCCAGAATCTATGTACTGCACATTGTAGTTTCCAAAATGGCACAATGATTTTTCATAATCCACATGCTTTTTTTTTTCATTAACAGAGGAACCTTGCCACTCTGCATGAAGAGGTAGAGATTATTTCTCTAGCCCCTTGAAACTCAGATGGCCATATGAATAGAAGATGGTAGAAGTGTTACTATGCCAGTGCTTAATTGGCCTGGCAGCCTCTGCTTCCTGGCTCTTAGAATTCTGGGTCTTGGGATATTCGCTTTTGGATTCCAGCTACCAGGTTGTGAGAAGCTTCATGCACATGGAGAAACCATGTGTGGCCACTCCTGTCAACAACTCCAGCTGAACTCCAAGATGGCAGCCACCATTAACTGCTAGTCATGAGAGTGAGCCAACATGGACATCCGGGCCCCTGCTATCTGACTTCAACTGCATGAGGACCCAAGGAAGAACTTCCCAGCTAAGCCCAGTTGACCTACAAAAATTTGAGAGATATTAATAAACTGTTGTTTTTGGCCACTAAGTTTTGGAGTAGTTTTTTTTGCAGCAATAGATAACTGGAATGGAAGTGTGGCATTGGCTTTGAGATGGGTGGTGTATGGAAACTGGAATGGTCTTGAGGAGACTGTGAAGGCAAGCTGGAAGGACCTCCAGAAGACTATTATTGACAGTCAACAGAGGACACTGTTGATAAGGGATTGAATGACAGTGAGGAAAATGATATTGGAAGTTGAAGGAGAGGGACACTTGTTATGTAAATGAAGAAAGTTTGCTAACAGTGTTGCCTGCCGTAACATGGAAAATAGAAAGGGACCTAATGAACCTGCTCTGGCTGGGGAGATTTCCAGAAAGAAGACAGAAATTGTCAGCTGGATTCCTCTAGTTGCCTACAATAAAATGTGAGAAGAGAGAGCTGAACTAAAGAAGTAATTGCTCAGTTTTTGAGATAAGAGGAAACAGAGAGCCTTTCCAGGCAGCAAATGAAAACTTGTTTTTCAAAAATATAACTTGTCCAAGAAAAAATGTGAATGTTTCACATTCATTCTTTCTTTTCTTTATTTCTTTTTTTTTTAAGATTTTTTTTCATTAAATTGATGATAAAAAGTATAATTTTGGGGAATCACTTAATGTCTCTAACTCATAATAACTTCCAGTCATACACTTTCTAAATTTACAAATAAATTTCATACATTACTTCAATTTTCCAACAATCTTGTCATTAGGCATGTAGGAAAGCTATTATTCCACAATTTTAATAATAAGAACAACAACCCTACAATTTTGGAGTTCCTACTGTGTGCCAGCCATTTTATTTTAGATAGGTGGATGGAGTTTTATTACTCACACTTTATGGATACTAAGCCCAGAAAGGTAAATATCTCAACCAAGAAACTAACAGTTTTGGAACCTCCATTCAAATATTAGTTTGACTCAAAGTCCAAACTCCCATATCACCTTTTCCCCTGAAAAGAGCAAGTAGCAATTTTAAACCAGGAAGCATCTTTAATATTTGGATTTTTCCATATTAAAAAATTCATACTAAAATTTTTCTGCCTCAAAGTCAATATTTTTCAGATTTACTATACTTGAACTATAATTTTGATAAATTATTTGATTTTTTTCCCATTTCTTATGGACTGGTTAGGCATGTGCCATTAATATAATAAGCTTCTTCATTTTAGGAATGGATTGGATCAGATGATCTCTAATGCTTCCTTCACCTTTGATATTCTTTTTAATCTTTAATTTTTGGGCACATAGATTTTCTAATTACTATCTGCAGTGCTGCAAATGAATTCCATTTGGCCAGCAGATGGGGCTCTTGATAATTGAATAGTATTTGAGTTAAGGGTGACAGAGCTCCTAAAAGAGAACTGTTTACTTGATGGATCATTCATTCATCAACTACGAGTTCAAAGTTTTTTTTTATTGAATGCCTACTCTGTGCCATGTGTTGGCTGAGGCACAATATTGCTGCTGCTTCAGATTTACATAATTATGATTTTAGAACTGTCTCAAATTATGTTTTTATGCATGGTAAGGGTTTCAAAGAAGCACCACTCTACTGAAAAGAAATTTGTCCCTGGGGAAAATTGGATCAAATGAGACTTGTCCCAACTCTAAGTTCTATGATTTGAGGCCCCGGAGTTAGTGACCTTAGTCCACGATTACTTTGTGAAGGAGCTGATGTGCCTGATCTTCTGTGGCCTTCAAATGTCTCCTAGGAACTCATGCACTGTAAAGTATATCTTATCAAGGCTTTTGTGATCATAAATAAGGTACAGAAGCCCTGGAAAGTTCAATAATATTTTAAAATTATATGTAAGTTTTAATACTTCATATCTTTTCATCTATAAAAGGAAATTAATACCAAGAGTATTATTTTCTCTGCCCTGGGTACCAACTTGAATCATGTTTCAAAACAATGAGTAGAAAATTCAGATGTTCCTGAAACTTTGCTTAATTACTTTTAAAAAGATACAAGCTGCACTTGCCCTGGCAATACCACTAAAAATTGCTTTAACAATCAAATAAAGGATTTGTCAAACATTTTTAAAAAACCTCTCAAAGGTAGTCCAGGACAAACTACTATCCTTCCTGTTACTAAGCTTGGACATGTGTCCCCTTGCGAAAGGTCCCATCCGCCCTTAGTGTAAATGCCTCTTCTCTGAGGTGTCCAGAGGTTGAGTAAACTGCACAGGTCATGACAACAAGCTCGTCATATGTCTGGGACCACATGGTTTGGTGTCCTCTGCCCCATGCCACGCCTGGTCAGCACTTTGAGAACAGAGATGTACCAGAAAAAGGCTGCATACCAAGTATCACTGGGGCTTTTGGGTCTAGCATGTGCACATCTGCTTCTTCTTTCTATCCCCACTCCCTGAAAATGTCACATAACCAGGTTTTTAACTAAAGTAAAACGTTAATAAGGAAATTGCCTGGATATCAGGAAGTCTTGTTGTTTTCCTTGTCATTTAAATTCAGTTTGGCTCTCTTCCTCTGAGCATGTTAATCAGTGTTTCTGAACAGGCTGGGAGTAAACAAGGGAGAGGAAAGTGCTGATTCACTAGCCTTAATGCAGCACTTGATTCTCTAGAAGTTTTAACCTTTTAAATCCCAAATTCTTGGCAGGAAATTCCCCTTGAAACAGTTTTCTTTGCTGAAAAGTCTTTGTTGTCCAAGGAACTATAGGTAGCAAAAATATCCAATATTATTGAGAACACTGTGTGTCAGATGGTTTTCGAAGGATTTCTCATATATTAACTCACCGCAATCGCACAACAATGCCCTGAAGCAGTACTATTATGCCCATTTGGCAGATGAGGAAATAGAGCCTTGAAGCAGTTAAGCCACCTGCCAAAGGCTGCACAGACGCTACATGCTGGACCTAGAGTCTAGATCCCAGCCTCGACTCTTAAGCATGATGGAACATTCCTGGAATGTGGAATCTTTTAATATTATAAAAGGGTTAACTACATTGGAAAGTGCTTGAATTCAAGTTTCACTTCTGTTTCTTATTTACTTCGCTACAAAATTTTCTGCTCCATAATTCTTGTTATACATCCATATTCATCTGTTATATAGCACTTATTACATTGTATCAGTTTAGTCTCACCTTTGCATCTGAAAATTGCCCACGAGGCTTAGCATATAGTGAAGCCGGGGAAGTGTTGGGTTCCTCTAGGTTCTTGGCTATGTTTTATAAAAGAATTTAAGAACACACCAGTTTAGGTAGACCAGTAAAAATAATTTATTGGGAAATGGGGCATAAGAACAGAGCTTGCTGAGAAATGGGAGAGGACAGAAATATGCACCAAGATTTGGTGCAGGCTCTTCTAGGCAGACAGAGTGACTTCTGCATCGTGTGCTTACCTTTTAAACTATTAATTATTCCTCCCCTTTGCTAATGCTAAGGGGAGAGGCCCCAGCTTTATTGGCTCCCCACCTATGGTGGGGCCAATGGTGAGGACTGTTTGGAATATCCAGGGCCAAGGAGAGCTCCAGAAAATAGAAACTGGGACCTCAAGGTTAAAGTCAAGGTCACAGTGGGGTCTCACGGCCATGTTGTCTGTTGGCCATGTTGTGGCTTGTCTTTTCCTTGTTCACCTAGCTAACCTGCCTCAACTTCCCCCTCAGAGAGTTCATGCCCTTATTCTTAAGGGGGTGATGAAGGACAATGGTTATTCTTCTGTAGTTACTTCCTGCTGGTTCAGGTAGTAGTCCTTGCCGGACAGGGTGTAAACCTCTCTGGCTATTCTATTGAGGTCGAGGAAAGATGAGTCTGACACTGCAGTTGGAACTGACTGAAATCCCCGTGTTGACTAATATCTTGTTTTGGAAGGTGTTGGTTCTGGAAGAAATAAATTTAGTTAGAATTTTGAAGATACATGGCCCCACTAAAAGAATAAAGAAGATGGTGGTAAGTGAGTCCAAAAAGGGGGCCAGCCATGATTCACTGGACTACAAGACTGAGCAAAGCCAGGTGCTTTCAGAGGCTGCATCCTCCCAAAGTAGATGGGAAACAGCATTCTTCCTTGAGTTATTTTATGCTGTCAGTTAACTCTAGGGAGAGATTGTGGTAGACCTGCTGGGTTTGGGTATAAACTGCCATACCCAGTTCCCACAGCAGTGGTTATGCTTAGGACAACTAGGAGAGGTATGAAGAGAGGCACTGCCCTGGACATAAACTCACAAAGACAGTACAGGCAACAACAAGACAAGCATATGGCAAGCAAAATAAAGACAGTACTCAAGAGAGCCATTCCTTTATCTTATAGGCATGTTCATTAACTACTTAGAAAATAAATTAAGTTTACCAGGACTATTAACATGTTCAATATCCCTCTGCATATGATCTAGAAGAGATACCATCATAATCATCAGGCATATAGGTACAGTACTTAATACTAATCAATGCACAAGTTCCTCTTTGAGCTGTAATTAACAGATCTAAGCTCCAAGTTTGCACTACCCTACATGTTATCTATCCATGGGAGCAGGCCGTAGTGCCAATTGTGTTTAAGTCCTACTTACATCGCTCTGGTAATCATTGCTCCACTTGGTATGCCCTTCACACAGCCAGCATGCTGCAGCACCATTGACCCTAGAGAGAAGCTAGGAAGGAAGGCTCCAGTATTTTACTGGCCTGGTGCATAGAGTCCTTCGGTACTGTGAAACAGAGCCAGCTTGGAGGCAATATCCATTGTACATCTGGCCATATTGAGCCATTGCTGACTGCTGCAGGAGTCTGAAACTGCAATGTACTCTCCATCCACTTCAGGAGCATAACCAGAGATGTGGTAGATACTTTTATTGTTTTAGGAGTCAGTAACCAACTTAGCCAATAACTCAAATGGAGTGGCAAAATGCAGTGTATTGAAGGTCTGGTTTGAATGTACAAGAGAGCTTGACGATACTGAAGTCTATCTCTTAATTTTCATATCCTTTCTAAATACTACCAATGCAATTTATAGCATATCAAATGAATTTAAGTATTTTAGTACTTTGCTTTTTACTTCTAAACCTTTACCATGGTGATGTTAATTAACAGGTATTTTACTTTAGCAGTACAGGAAAACTACTTTCTCAATCATTTTATGAAAACTGAAGATTCCCTATGGAACCAAGGTTATCTTTCCTTACCACCACTTTAAAACGCAGACTGAGGTGGCTTCTGACAGGTTTCCCTGCTATGAAGTTACTTTTTGTTATTAATATCAATTTAGGTTTCTAATAAATGGCTTCCTGGAATTAGCCATTTAAATGCTTCAGTTTAGATGCTTTTACAAACTTCTTATATTTAACCATAACCACATAGATTTTTTACCTCATGTATTAGTCAGCCAAAGGGGTACTGATGCAAAGTACCAGAAATCTGTTGGCATTTATAAAGGATATTTGTTTGGGGTAGAAGCTTACAGTCACAAGGCCATAAAGCATAAGTTACTTCCCTCACCAAAGTCTGTTGCCACGTGTTGGAGCAAGATGGCTGCCTGTTTCTGCGAGGATTCAGCCTTCCTCTTCCTCCTAAGGCTCCGTGGTCCCAGCTTCTTCCAATCTCACCTATAGGTTAGCATAAGGCTTGTCTCTCTCCCCGGGGCTTGTTTCTTTCCAGGCTTTCTCAGCTGTTCTCTTCAGCTGCAGACTATCAAGCAAATGGCTTGTCTCTCTCCCCAGGGCTCCAGTATCCAAAACTCAACTGTTTGTGTTCTCCTTCTCTGTGTGTTTACTCTGTGAGTCCCCACCCACCAAGGGGGCGAGGACTCAACATCCTACCGATGTGACCAAATCAAAGCCCTAATCATAATTTAATCAAGTAAAAGTGAAACTTCAAAATACAATCTAATATGCCCAGAGGAACAGACCAGTTTACAAACACAATCCAATATCTATTTTTGGAATGCTTAAACAATGCCACACTGCCATACCTCACATTTAAAATAAGCTTATTAAATTACAGTTACCAACCAATGACGTTTACTTTATCCATTCAAGAGAGGGCAGGTCTACATTTCCTTGTTTAACTTAATTTCATTAAAGATTAATTAATTTAATTAATTTAATTTAATTTTCTTAAAGATTTAATACATATAATGTTAATTTATTTAGTTGGTAATCAATAAACCTAGGGAGATAACACCCAAGCTAAATAAAATAGAAACTGTTACAGTTTATACAAAGAATGTTTTTTTTCTGCCTTACTTTACAGGAGGCTAAAACCTCTTTTCTTTAATAAAATTCTAAAACTGTGAATAATCTTAAAAGCGTACTGACTGCTAGGTTCTGGAATATATTACAATTATTTAATTTGTTTTAATCATAATTTAGAAAAGATCTTTCCATAGCTTTCAAGGATTTTCCTTTATTTACTGAAATTTGACAATTGGATTATTAGCCACCCTTATTTTAAGGCTGTTAAAAGGTTTAAATTGGGGAATTACAGGGCAAATTTATTCTTAATTCCCCAACCTAGAAGATAAAGTTTCAATCTGCCACAGCTAGCTTCTCCCTCAGAGCTCTTGCAAAGAGAAGCCCTGGGGGCTGGGTAGGTCAAAGAGCTTAGGAAAATCTGTTTCCCTTTCCTAATAGTTTCTATATTCAGATTTGTATATGACCTTTCCATCTTGCTTAGCCTAATCTGGCTCCAGGAATATTCATTCACATATATAACTGCATATTTAATTTTTAACAGTTTGAATAGAGCTTTTTTAAGAATTTTCATTTGTTAATTTGATATTACCATCTTGATGTATGAAGACATACACTGAGCAAATAGGCAGACAAAAATAGAGAATTAGACACAAACACACAACCCACTGATGTTACTTATAATTTTCATTCTTTTACAAAATAAGTTTAACTTAAAATAGCATTTAAAAGATTTTTTTGAAGGCTATTTCTAATTACTCTAATTTGCACTGTGACCATGCAGTTTTGCACAAGAATTTCGTTCCTTTTAATTATTGGCTTATAACCAAATTGTCCCCCATACTTTAAAATATAATTTTCCTTTGCTTCAGAACTTTGCTTATTTCCCATTTTGACTTTGGCAGACCTTGGATGAGCAAGACTAATTCCAGCATACACTCACTGAAGTCATTGAAGCCTCAGGGAAACTGGTTTCTCTCGTGAATTGCTGCTTTGAGGAATATCAGCTTTCTAGGTGGGAGGCCTCCACCCTCAGTCCTTGGAAGCTGGACTGGAAGAGTTGACGTCCAATCCTGAGGGTTGAGAATTCCACCAGGCAGCAAACACCTGGAGTCACGAGAGAAAGGAGGGTCACTAATACCAGTGGAAAGACAGGAGACAGGAGTGTCTCAAGTTTGCTTTCCCCTGAGCCATAGTGGGCAGAAGTTGTCATGAAATAACCATAAGCAAAGGCAAGGGGTGAGGCTAGACCTGAAGTAACCATAAACAAAGGCAAACTCAGTTTCTAATTACCATCACACTAGCTGAAGTCTAAGGGCAAGGCAAAGCTAGTTACAAAATAACAATAATCAAACGTAAGTTTAATTTGTAATTACCATTACTGTAGCAAGCAAAAGCTAGACCTGATGTAGCCATAAGCAAAGGTAAATTAGTCGAAGATTTCCATTACAGTAGTTGAAGTCTAGGCTAAATCCTCCCAGTTATAGCAATTTCAGATACTATCTTTCAGCTGTTTTATAATATAAAGTCATCTATATAATGATCTTAACTCTTAGTTATGGTGTCTAGTAAGTTTCCACTTAAAAACAATTTGGGCACTTCCATTTATTAAGTAAGCAACTAAAACATTTTATCAGTAACAATTGTGCTAAGTTTTTCTGTGTTTTTTTTTTTCTACAGTTGAACTAATTCCACTTGTGAATTATACATCAAATTCAATTGCAAGATAGTATTGACATTTACAGACTTATTTTTAGGTTACCTTTCACTGTTATCCAATTTGTAGCAGGCAAGCTCCAAATCTGATTTACGAGTTCCTAGGCATGAGCAGACTAACAATGTTAAAGCAAGCACAGATTAGAACAGAAGACAGAATTTTACACACTTAGCTTGGGGAAAGATTTGACTTTAGAATCACCTAGATGCAAAACTCCCAGTGTCTGTCCATGGCAAAAACTTTGTGCAGGACCCTCCAGCTTAGTACTCCAGGAAAATCCCTGGGCAGCTGCTAAGTACAGAGCTAAGGGGGCCAGAGAAGCCCTGTCCCTGAGGAGACACAAATTGGGCTGCATCCCATTAGTTACCTCCCACAAGGGGTGAAATCCTGCAAGCCTTTTTCATTGGAAGGATTGGAGTGTTATAAGGAAATAGGCAGGGAGCTAGGAAAGCCAGGAAACTTTTAATCATAATTGATGGCACATGAGGAGGTTCCTTATTCTACAGGGTAGAGATTTAATAAATAGAGTGCATTTCTCATCTCTTTAAGGCAGGGATTATTAACATTTTTTGTTCCACAGATCCCTTGTTAAGAACCGCTGCTTTAAGGAGACATGACCACATAGTCTCTAGCCCTCAGATCCATCTGTCCTCTCTTTCCCTCCCAAACAGGTTCAACTGGAATTCTGGGTTCCATACAGAGCTCACTCTCAGCCATGCTGTGGCCACGTGGTGTGGCAGCAGAAGATTAGACTAGGCATGTTGTCCCAATTTAAGAGCTGCCCAATATCCTAGGGAAGGATAAAATGCGTTCACCAGTCTGGGGGACGTCCCACCACTAGACTTCCTAGTTGAACAGATTGCTTGCTGAACTAGTGTCCTGGAAATTGGGGAACCCTGTTCTGGGGATTGGGAGCTTTGTCTCTGGGCATCACCAGAGACTTAGAGGTCTTGGAGGCATCTGGGTTGGGTTCCCAGACCTTAACCCCCAAGCCAGGCTTTCCCATTGGAAAGGCGCTGGCTAGGGATCTTTCTTTTGCCTACTTTGCAGTGGACTTAGAAGCTGGCTATGAGTGAGCTCACCCCATAGCTGTTTTGGCTCTACTCACCAAAGTCACCTCTTGGTTTGACTAGTTAAAACATCACTCCTCTGATCAAAATCCTTCAGTGGCAAAAACAAAACCTATTCTGGGGGAAAAACTCCTTCAGTGGCTTCCCCTCTTAGAATGAACACCAAGGCCCTTACAGTGGCCCAAAAGGCTCTAGATAATCTGCCTGTTCACCCCCATTATCCTCTCACCTCATCTCTTGTTAATTTAACTCTGCCCACCTAATCACACGCATGCCTTGGGGCCTTTGCACTTGCTCTCCCAGCACCCAGATGGCTCATTCGATCACCTTCTTCTAGTCTTTGCTCAAACCTCATTTCTCAGTGAGGCCTTCTCTGCCTGCCCTTTTAAAAAACCACAATCCCAACCTTTCCTACTTTATTTTGCTTCCTACTACTTAACATTGTCTAATATACTATATGATTGACTCCTTTATTTTATTTAGATTTGAATATAAGGTACATGAAGGCAGGATATAGAACAGTACCTGGGACATAATAGATGCTAAATAAATATTCAGTGAGTGAATACATATAACCCCTCAGGAAAATATAAGAATAATACCAAGCCATATGATATTATTGTTTCTTATATTATGTCTTCTGTATCTAATAACTCTTACATATATATAAGAGTTTCTGCCTCCTTATAACTTGAATTTACCAAGACTCCTTATATCCCTGCTGTAATCTCTCCACCTCACAGGCCCTAATTTCCTCATAGCTTCTCTCGATGTATTCATGTAGTTTCTTTTGCTACAGACTTACTCTATCAATACTTCCTAGTTTAAAATCCAGAGAGAGAAAAAAATGTACTTTCTTCAGCTTATTTTTCCAAGCCCGGGGTCATGCTTTAGTTATCTTCGTATCAGATGCCCTCCTCTGGTCCAAGCAGTTATTCCTGGAGGTGGGTGACCACAAGACCACTCTCAGAGCAGGGCCTTTGGGCATTACTGACACTGTGTTAGACATTCATTCAGTAAATTGTGATTGGGGTTTATAAATCAAACTCTTGTACACTTAGCCACATCCTTCAGAGTAATTCCAAAGTGCAGATCAAAATTGTATTTCTGATCTAACAAAGCTGAGGGACAGAACCACACAGCTAATTTCATCAGTTGGCGCCCCTGAGGTCTGCCAGCTGATCTGGGAAAATGTCCCCATCTCCTTCCTACCTCTATTCAGCCATCTTTGGTGCATCTTTGGCTGATTCATTTGATCACAATGTACAATAAGAAGTAATCACATTTGAAATATTTTCAAACATGAGGTGCCACATTTGTCACTTAGTTGTTTAAAGAATATTTAACAAGTAAATGGCAGCAGAGGTCAGGACTATATATACATTTAAAGCTACATAAAAACCAGTCATATAGCACATATGACTACATGAGAGTATGTCTTCACCTGAAATGTTTATGCCATGTAAGATGTTACTTCACATAGTAAAATAAATTGACTAACTTGCCTGCCATCTATGCCACATTTAGTAATTTGCTAGAGTCATTGACTCTTGTTACAAAAAGAACAAGTTGGTGCTTTGGCATTTTTATAATCCGGATAAGTTCTTCCAAAGGGTCTAAAATTTTACCCTATTTGTAAGCTAATAATAAGTCTGTTACTGCTTCATGGCTGTTGGCAGAAGACATGAGACTCATGGGTCAGAGACTAAAGACTTTATTACTCATAGCACAGAAAGCAACACAGCTTCATGTTGGTATCGATTTCCAAAGCCCCACCAGGACCGCCAGGGGTGATGTGGAGGGGTCCATGTGGATGCCTCTCACACTATTGGTGCACATGGCAGCTGGGGTACACTGAGATTGGGGAATCCATTGCTTTTTTTTTTTTTTTT
>JAQZBX010039758.1:0-22956 GCA_029593785.1 Cabassous unicinctus
TACGTTTTCTGACATTCAGTGGAAAGGCATTAAGACCCTATTATGTTTAAATTGTTGTACTAAAGTTTGTCTTCACATATCTGAAATATAATAGACTCATCAAATAAAAATCTTTTACAACTTGCAAAAAGTGATTCTGTTTTCCTATAGAATAGTCTACTATATAGAGATCAGTCCTGAGTTATATTCTGTACTCTGTTTCTGTTATCATATTTCATCATTTCTAAAATGCACATTTTTTTCTCATTTAAGTGCTTTGGAAATAGGAAACTGAGGGTTGTTTAAAAGTATGAGGATTTTCTTTCTCCTTAGTGCCATATAAAAGAATGGTGCATCATCTGTGCCATGGCATTTTGATACAATGAAGTATGACAATATACTGGACTACCAATTAAAATTCATTCATTCATTCATTCACTCATTCATTCATCCAGAGGAAAGGGATGACAATCATTTCAGTAAAAAGAATAACCAAACTAGTTGTTTTGTGCTCACATTATTTTGTCTCTAACATTTTTTGGAGGACTCTCTAAAGATATACTTTAGATATCTCCAAGTAATAGACTTAATGAGCCAACGTTATGTCCAATTTTAAACTCAATAAATAAAATGTTTATTTTTAAATTTGCATTCAACTTGCAGTATATGAGAAGCTCTATATCACTGCCAACACTATATCTTAATAAGAATATGCTTTTTGTCTAGGCAGCATTCTTTTTTCTTTTATTTCTCATTTCATAATAATCTCTGTGGTTTAGGAGGAACTAGGTCTTACCCACACTGCAACCTTAAGGTGGGTACATGGCTTGTGGAGAAAATCAAAATGACACTTCTACTTGTCTCAGGGATTGGAAAAGAGAGGAAGGTAAAACTGACGCTGAACTAATTAGAGATCGTGTTACAACTTTTGCAGCATCTATTAAAATAATATGATTTTTATTTTATTGTGTTTTGTCTTTTGTTTCTTTATGCACCTATATATGCACATATGTATGTATGTATGTATTTACAGGGCTAGAGTTCAGGGGGAAATGCATGCTTAAAGCTCTCAGAGGTTTCTACATTCAATGAAACGCGATCTTTTTAGTTTCTTTCATTGATCTTGGCATGTTATATTTTGTTTTTACTTTGCCAGTGCCAAGTCTTCTCTGGAGTGTACATCTTGAAAATTGGAAGTATTTTATCTGATGTTAAATAAGTTATAATTTCAAATTACATATACTAATTCTAAATACCTGTTTGTTGACAAGGTAATGATTACTATTTATCTGTCCCTTTCTCACCTCCTGCTTTTTGAAAAGGAGATCAAAGAGGTAGATAAGGGGTGTGTTGTGTATACCTGAGGTAAGTGCATAAAGTGACTCTGTAAGTGCCTGGCATGAGAGGAATACCCAGAGAATTAGCAGCCATTATAGTTGTTCATTAGTTAAACAATATTTAATAATATGCATTAGCCACTTATATTGTATAATGTATTTAGATTCACTCATGGTAAATTATATTTTGTTTATAGTAAAAAGTTATATATTCCAATTACTTTTTATAGAATAGCTGTGCTCTACTGTCATTAGGCTTACACCATAGAAAAAAAATTAAAAGGCTCCAGGTCAAGATTCAGAAAAGCAACAAAACAACAAAAAGCATTATTTTAACTAAGAAACATGTTAGGACTGGAAGTCTGGCCAGCTTGACTATAAAGAGCTGTGGCACTTGCTCTGATTAGCAGTAAATCTGCAGCGCTTGTTGAAACCAACTGTGTCCCCCATATATTACAATAATTTGTGCCTGACACCCTCTCCAACCATGAGTGAGGGAGAATAACGGCCCTCAAACATACTACGCTCCTAATGGAGAGGAAACTCAATCTACGGCAGGGTGTACACGGTCCTAAGAACAAATTTTTTGGAACTTTACTAAAATATGATAACTAGCACGATTCTATTTAGTCTAATTATTTTCCTTATTTTTATAATCACAAGCTTAAATATTTTTAGTATAAAATCTTCAGTTTTTCAAAAATTATTGATTAATATGATTTTATAGTTTCTTTCTATATATATATAAAAAGACTGCAGACTTTAATGGGCATGCTTGATTCCATATAAATTGAAAAGAACAGAGAATGATCGGTCATAGTTCATGATCTTAATACCATAATATATGATTTTTTTCTAGAAAGATAATTTCACATGCAAATAATTTTCTTTTGCCAAAATTTTTTAAATTTTCTTTGTATTCCATTAGTAAATCTCATCTGTTTCAATATGTAATTTAGCTTGCATTTACTCTTATTTGACTATTTTCATAGAAGATAAATATTTATTACCAGCAATACAAAGGAATTAGATAACATTGTGTAGCTTATCATATTATTTGAGCAACGATTTTTCTCAGATATAGCTTTACTCTAGGGATTCTCTAATAGTATCATATTACTTATCTCCTAAGGCAGGCAGATTATTTTTATCCCTGGGGTTAAACATATTTCTATGATAAAAGCTTCCTCTTTGACATTATTCTGGTGGAAAATTGATTGTTTTGCATTGTGGCAGTACAGAATAAGCATTTACATGGGTGCATTCTTTAAAAAAAAAAATTCATTTTAACACAGTAAAGAACAAAAATGCCCACAGGATAGGGTCTCTCATATATATAGTGGCTCTATCGCTGAATTTAAAAATAGTACATTTCAATGGAACAAATATTTCTTTTGCCTATTGATCTTCAGATAACTCAGGTTTTTCCTAAAATACTGGAATCTCCCCAGGGAAAGGTGCCTTGCTTTTAACAGGGAGAAGTGTATTCATAGATGTAATATTTCTACTGAAAACACTGATGAAACATCTAATATTTTTCCCCATGAAACAAAACTTCTTTCTGAAATATTGAAATTCTTATAAAGGTTCTTATTTATGACAAATATAATGCACCAATTTAAAATATTTACATTGCTGACACAGGGAGGTCTAATTATATTTTTTAATGCAGCTAGTTTATAAGCAAAGAAAATTTAATACTATAATTTTGCTTCACACACACAAATATACTCACATACACACAGGGAAATACACAGGTCCACAAACATGGATTAGATGCCATTTTTAAAGTTTATAGATTATATATCAGATTAACATGGCTCAAAATAATCAAGAATGATATAATTTTGTTTAAATGGAGAGTATACAATTTTGAGGTGATTAAATAATTCTAAAGACAGTATTTGTAAAGCATCACAGCAGCCATCAACTAGTCATTTGACGACTACATTTGTATTTGATAACATTTCTTCCTATTTTAAATAGGGCTGCATTTTTTCATATACTTAGGGGGAAAGGACTATTTTAAATAGCCTTTTATTTCTTTCTTCCTTTTAACTTTTGAATCAATATTTTAAATTTAAAATAGAATATGGTTGCATAATTTTATTTAGTTATTAACTAAAGAATAAAACAATTTTAAAAGCACTGGCACTCTGGAATAATTCCCTAAGCTGTTGATATTCTCAATGTAGAAATATTTTCTATGCAAATTCTGACAGAGGGTCAACAAGCCCCTGTGGAAGCTCCCTGTTGGCAGGACAGTCTATCTTACTGCTGTAAATTGAAATTGCTTAAACAAAGAGGATTTGTGTCTCTGATTGTATTACTTTATTCAAGTCAGCTATCACAGGTCTTTAAACCATTCCTCCTTTTCCATCGGTTAATTAACTGTTCCTCCCTTTCTGTCCTGTGGTTTGCATCTCCTAATCTGCAAGCTCCCATGAAAGCTGATGGAATTTGCACTAATACATAAATAGGAACCCACACGCTGCCTTTTATTTAGCATATTGGCGGCTGATGTGCATTTGTGTTTCACATGAATCGCTTTCAAATTAGGTCACTCTTATCCTGCCACATATGACGTGGCTTTTTAGAAATGTAAATATAAGTCTTTACAAATGTTTCCATTCATTTAAAAGTTATTGCTTCAATGTTATGGCAGGTCTTATTCTAACAAGTTTGAGCCTCACTCTATCATTCATTGAAGGATCCAATCTTTCCAAGATTGTTTCATATTCAGATTTGATAAGCATTTCTTCTAAGGTTGTCCTAAATTATTGAGAAACTGTAGTAAACAGACTAGAACCAAGGAGATTCATATATATATATAAAACAGCTAGGAAACTTCCCCGAGGTTCTGATCCATTATTTCAAACAATTTAGATTTTTCAAAATTTACAAATTATTTATATCTTTTGTAATTTCTTCATTGGTTTGCACAAAATATTGCAAGGTAGCTGAAATCTTGAAATGATAGCATGAATCCACTTTTTCTTCTTTTACAAAATAGTTTTTGCTGTTCTACCTGTTTTGCTTTTACACATATATTTTTCAATCAGTTTGTCATCTTCTACCACAAAAACTTGTGGAGCTTTTGTTTGTTATTGTATGGGATCTATTGAAAAATTTGGGGAGAATTGACATTTTAACAATGTTGACTCTTCAGATCCATTAACATTTATTTAAAAATTTTTTTTTTTTGCTATCAGTTTTGTAGTTTCTATTTAATGTAATAAATCCATTATCTCAAGTGCCTTATTAAAATCATGATAAATGATGTCTAACTTTCAAGGAATCATAAACAGCAATACTGTTATTTTGGCCTGATTATATTTGTTGAACTCATTCTAGCACCTAGTAATAATTGTTTCTTTTTTAAGTCATGTTATTGAGGCATAGATTACATGCAGTATAATTCACCCTTGCTAGGTATAGAGTTAGATGATATTTTTTAAAGTATTTAGTTGTGTAACTACCACCATAATCAAGATAGAGAATACTTGCATCACCACAAAAATTCCCTCATGCTCATTTTTAACCAATCCCTGCCTCTCCCAGTTCCTGGCAAGGACTGATTTGAATTCTGTCCCTATACTTTTACTTTTCCCAGAATAGCATGTAAACAGAATCATAGAGATTGTAACTTTTTGTGTCGGGCTTATTTCACATAGCATACTTATTGAAATGTATGCGTTTCAAAGTGCCTTTATCAGTAGTTTGTTCCTTTTTATGGCTGTATCATTTCATTGTATGAATTAGCATAAGTTAGTGTACATTTTTTCCCCAACTTTTGGTGATTAGGAATAAGCTACTGTAAATATTCACAGACATATCAATACTTAGAAGTGGGATTACTAGGTCACATTGTCAGTGTAGTTTAGCTTATAAAATGTTTCCAAATTGCCTTCCAAGGTGGTTGCATTCCTTTGCATTTCATGTTTCAGTTTTGCCACATCTTCACTTAGTATGGTCAATACTATTAAATTTTAGCTATTATAATAGCCATGTAATAATATTTAATTGTAATTTTAATTTGTATTTTCCTAATGAGTACTGATTATAAGTACCATTTCATGTGCTCATTTGAAAACCCTATCTCATCTTTGTTGGTGTTTTTTCATTTATATATTTTGCTCTTTTTTATGGGGGGAGTGGTTTGTTTTCCTATTATTGATTCTTGAGAGTTCTTTGTATATTCTGAATACAAGTTTCTTTTTTTATTAGATATGTGTTTTGCAAATATTTTTCCTAGCCTGTGCCTTATATTTCTATGCTGTTAATAGTCTTTCAATAGGCAGATGTTTTAAATTTTGATGAAATACACTCTATTACATTTTTTTTTTCCATATAAACATATTCCTTTTGTTTCCTAAGAAGTCTTTTCCTAACCCAAGGTCAAGAATGTGAAGATTTTCTCTTATATATATTTTTTAGAAATTTTATAATTATAAATTTTACATTTATTTCTAGGATCCATGAGGATTCAATTTTTATACATCATATGAGATAAGATTCAAGCTCTTTTTTTCTCCACAGAAATATGTCCAATTGTTCATTTATCATGTGTTGAAAAGACTATCCTTTCTCCATTGAATTATTTCAGCAACTTTGTCAAAAACAAATTGATCATATATATGTGGTTCATGTCTGAACTGCTTTTTGTTCTGTTATTTTGCAAATATAACAGTATCTTTACCACTGTATCTTTACATTGAGCCTTGAAATTAGGTAATATGAGTCCTCCAGTTTTTCTTGTTTTTCAAAATTGTTTCATCTATTCTAGTTACTTTGACTTTTCCCCTATATTTTAGAATCAGTTTGTCAACTTCTATGAGCAACAGCAAAATCTTTTGGAGGCTGTTGGGGTTTGAATCATGTGTTCCCCACAAAAGGTAGTTGAGGACCCACCCCTGGTCCTGTGGGTGTGAGCCCGCTGGGGAATATGGTCTTTGATGATGTTAGTAGTTAAGGTGACCCCAAACTGAAGGAGGGTGGCCTTAATCCAATATGAGTGAAGTCTTTACAAGTAAAATGAGTGGACATGGAAGGAGAAGCCACAGGGAACAGTTAGAAGCTGGGAGTAAATGAACCCAGATGAGAAAAGAAAAGACATCACCACGTGCGTTGCAAGGTGACGGGAAAGCAAAGGAAACCGAGGATGCCAGCCAGCCAGAAGATTCCAACCAGGAGGAGCAAGACTTCTAGCCTCTGAAACCAAGAGCCAACAAGCTCCTGCTGTTAAGCCAACCCACTGCATGCTGTTTTATTTAGCAGGTAGGGAACTAAAGTAGGGAGTGTTTGTGAAAAAAAAAAAAAAAATTCTACCTGAGCAAATCACCTGTCTTGAAATAAAAAAGGTAATTGTTCCATCTAGCCCCCATTTCTTTTCCTCTCATTTTCCAATTTTGAATTAATTCAATATTTTTTTTTTTGATATCATGTCATCTGCACTAGTAGCTTATTAATCACATCTCTTAGGCAGGCCTAGTGAACCTGGGCATCAGTCGTCATTTTTTCAGCGTTCTTTTCCCTCTCAGTGGCGACCAAACTCTGATTTGTACAGAGATTGCCCTTGGGCATGCGAGTGTCACCATTCTGTTCTCGGTAGCTGACTGCTGCTTATTCCTCTGCCCAAGTGGGGCCCTGCCTTCCTCATGTAGAGAGATTCTACTTACAGCTCAGCTCTTGAAGGACGCAGCTTAGGGCAGGACGGTTTCTAGTCTGTCCTCCAGAAGCAGGGGATCTTTCCAGTTCTCCTGGAGGCACAGTGCACGCTTGAACCACTGAGGGCGCTCTCTAGACTTCTGTACTGCCCCAATTCTTTCTTCTCAGCACCAGTAAAGTCCATGGAAAAGAGCTTAGCAGTGAATGCAAACTCTATTTGAGTCTAGGGCACCAGTGTTCCCAAATTTGGCCTTTATTAACTCATTACAATTTCTTAACTTATCACTTGTAAGGCAGCTTTGACACATGCTCTGCAAAATCCGACATCGTTCATGTGGCCATCCTCACTGGAAGGCTCTCTTTGGAATTCAGTTTATTTGCTCACCTTGCTATCACAGTTCTCTGATGGATACATGAAAATTATAGATTCATATATCTATCAGGCTTTTTTCTCTATGTTCAGATGGGAATGTTCAGTTTGGATCAACATTCCACACCCTAAGAAAAGTGCAAGTCCTACTATTTCATATTAATTTAACAGATTCTTTTCTATACTAGTATCTTTAAGAACTTACACTTAGCATTTTTATCCAAATGTGCTTCACAAAGTACCTTCCCTGCCAGATGGTAGCACAAATGAGATGAAAAAATTAAAAAAAATGAACACATAAAAATTTGTCTTGGAAATGAATCCCTTATTTCCTAAGCATATTTGATCACGGAATTATATTTGGTGTGAGAACATTTTTGAGCGAGGAATTCTAAGTATTCTTTCTCTCTTGATCCCCTCTTCCGTATTCTCTCTCTCTTAATTTGGAAAACTTGACTATGCTTCGTTCAGTTGGTATCTCCACTGTGCTCTACGGTTTCTCAAAAATGTTTCTATAAGCGTATCTGTGTTTTCTTTCATATCCCAGTACTTTTTCTGAGTGAATTTGGGCAGGTTTTATTCTTCCTGAATTAGATCTATAAAGATTTATTATTAAATTGGGAAAATCTGAACTTGCAATATATAAAGAGATTAACAATAAAATATTTTTCTATATCAATTTACTATCTTATGACTAACAATGACTATAGGTTAATGTATTGCATTGTTATTTTTGATAATACTTAAAAAAATCTTCTGAACTAATTGGCTACATTGATTAAATTTTAAAGTGTAAGTAAGTATTAAATATTACTTAACCATAAAACATTTGTCTATTCTATTTACAGAATTCATGAAACCAAGAAGGCTTGTAATGTCAACAGTGCCATCAGCATTTTGTTAGATTCAAGAAACAATATTTTAGTAGAAGTTACCTAAAGAAACAAAAATTCTTTTATCTCTTTTATATCATCTGAGGTTATTTTCTATGTTGTGTCTTAAACTTTTCAAAAAGGGCCAAAAGAGAATAGTCAATGTGAAACTAGGTTTTCATTTTTCATTTATCTTTATGGAAACTTTCACTGTTCCTTTGCTGTCAAACTATTACTTAAATAATTTGTTAGTTATCTTGCATGTTGTTCTATATTTCAGCTTTAGTGGGCTATACGTTTGTGGATTTTAAGTATTTTTCATCCTTTGTAGATACTTTTTATCCACTGCCTGAGGAATTTCTTGATACAATATAAATATTCCTCCAGAAAATGCTAATTTATTACTGGAACTTTCAATTCACCTTTAAAAATGTGGATTGTTATGGTAACTCTATCAACCTTAGCACAGTGCTGTGTGTTGTAAAGTTTTATTCTTGATTCTTCTGTGCTTAAATTCTCTACATCTACGAAAATAACAACAGAAGTGTGATAATTCACTATATCCTAAATCAGGTACTCAGGCTAATCCCAGCAACTGCTCTCAGTCTTTCCGGTTTTGCTGTTTTTTAAAAATTTAAAACACATACTACTCTGCGAATAAATATGACAAGAAGTCAGGTATTCAAATGCCCAAATTAACAGGATTTTGTCATTTTTTCCTTCATCTTTCTTTGAAAGATTAAAAATACTGTATTATAAATAATTTTGGTTGCCTATTCTTTCTTGCTTCTAAATTCACACAAAGAAAAACAATGATGAATTTATATTTAAACTTGCATATTGTATTGCCATTTCTAGATTTTGGAAGGAAAGTTATTTCGGTTGACTCTGCTGACATACCCTTTTCTTTGTATGATTTGAGATTGTTTTTTCTGTGAATTGTTCTGCAGTGATGCTTGTTTCTCATGCTAGTCCTATGTTTCCTAGATGGTGAAAGTATATCGAGGAGGTGGCTCTTGTTTTTGCCACCTTTAAGGACACATGGATTTCCCCAGCTCCAGCTGTTCTGGTTTCCATGCTCTCTCTCTCTCTCTTTCTTTTTTTTTTTTTGTCTTCAGTCACTACACCCCAGAATAGTGGATATCTGATATTTTCCTGATTACTCCTTTTTATTTCTTGTCCAGAGAGGACATTCCTTTTATTATAGCTTCTCTAAGAGTTTGAGAGGAGTTTTGCTATTCCTCTGTTTTAATTTGCGAAATGCTCCTGGGAGAAGTATACCAGAAATGGGTTGGTGTTTATAAAGGGAATTTATTAGGTTAAAATCTGGACATTATGGAGATGTCCAAATCAAGGCCTCGTCAGAGAAGCCGTCTCACTGAAGGCCACCACGTGGAAGGCATACGGAGGCATCTGTCTCTCCCCGGCCTCCTGTTCAGCTCCCCCAGGGCTCGTCTGTGGCTTCCTCTCTGCCAATTCCTCTCTGAGTGTCTGGGTTCTTTCTTTCTGCCTCTGCGGCTTTTTCTCTGTGTGTCTCTGTTTTCAAGCCTCCATTTATAAAGGACTCCAGCAAGTGGACCAAGACTCAGCACGCATCACTGCAATATTCCAATCAAAGACCCTCCAACTGAATGCAATCCAGTCAAAGCTAGTTTTCTGTCAGTATTTCTTCAAGCACTTTTTAAGTCCCACCTTCTTCCTCCTCTGCTTCTAGAACTCAAATGACAAACATGATCTTTTTTTGTTATAGTTTCACAAGTCCCTGAGTCTTTGTTCAATTTTTAAATTTGTGTCTATTTTCCATATGTGGTTTAGATTGCATATTTTCTATTTTTCTGTCTTCAAGTTTACCGATTCTTCTCTCTGTCTCCTACATTACACTGTTGGGTCCATCCATCGAGTTTTTGTTTTGGTTATTGTAAGTTTTAGTTCTAAAGTTCCATTTGGTTCTTTTTTATATCTTCTATTTCTATGCTGAGACATTCTATTTCTTTGCTGATAGTTTTAAAAAATTATTATTTGTTCAAGTGTGTTCATAATCACTTGTTGAAGTGTTTTGTCATGTCTACACTAAAATCTTTGTCATACATTCTAACGTTTCTATGCTTTCATTAGTGTTGGCATCTATTGAATGTCTTTTTTCATTCAGTATGGTACCTTCTTGGGTGTTTGAATGATACATGATTTTCTATTAAAACCTGGAACTTTTTGGAATTATTTTATGGATCTTATTTAAATCAAGTTCAGCTGGCTTCCTGTGACACTGCTCTTGCAGGGGAAGTGGGGGTGGTAGGCTCCTGCCTCATCACTGCCAAGTGGGCTAGCAGTCTAGCTTCTCTACCCCACCTCTGCTGGCTCTCAGGGTGGGGCATGGTCTTCGTTACTGCGAGTTGTGAGTAGGATTGCCTGGTCCCTGGTAGAGCTCCACTGATACCACCCACCCTGGCTGGGAGAAAGAGGCGTGCCTTGCCTTTGCTCCTCACGTGGCCTTCACCGACACCATGGTAGGAAGTCCTGGCCTCCTTAGTACTGGGCAGTGGTGACAGCCTCGGCTTTCCACTAGGTCTCCTTTTTCACCACTCCAGCTGGAAGAGAGGGGGCACCTCATTATTTCCAGCTGGGAGTGGAAGTGGAGGCTCTGTGTGTGGTCTATGCTGACATGGTAGTGGAGAGGGACATATTTCTGCCCAAGGGAGACAAATGATCCAGCTCCCTACTAGACTTCTCTGACACCATCCTGGCATATGGGTTTGGGCTGCTTTTTTATCAGGTGACAACGGTATCTGTGCCCATCAGTGTTTCTTGGTTTCTGCTTCCTTCAGCTCCAAATCTGGGATACATGAAGGACAAAGAGAGCCCAGGTTAACTCACCACCATGCCATTCCTTGGTTCCTCGGATCCCTGGCTAGTTTACCATCTTTGCTCCATGTTTCAGAACTTTCTTATATTCATTTTATATATAATTTCTAAGGTTTTCATTGGGAAAAGTACATCTACCTCATCTTACCAGAATGGAAGTCTTTTGTGAATTTCAAAGTGATGCTTTGGGAGGAAAGTCTATATGTTACGGGTCTGGAGTCCTTCTCTTAAATTACCAGAGACCAATGTAAACAAGCCAGAGCTCTGGGTGCTGCGGGATTTTTAGGCATGGAGCCCGGATCATTCACTTTAAGGTCAGATATCAATTCTAATTTTCCTCAGTCTTTTCCGGGACAGAACATGGGGCCAGGTGCCAGCCATATCATTACAATGCCATGGAATAAGAGGCATTTTAAGTGCTGTTCCAAGCAAAATAAAAACACTTCCACAGGACTGAAGGAATCACTCTCCCCTTCGTCTGAATTTACACCTATCCAGTTTTCCTATACTTCCTAGTTCTTAATGACGTGTCTCCCATTTTTAACTAGGCCTGTTAACATGCCCTTCACTAATTTGTTCTGCTTTCCTAGTATGGGAGGTTGTAAAACTTTTCATCCTCCCCCTTCTTGCATACGTGCTATTTCAGTAGGACAAATCAAACTCTCCCATGCGTCTGTGGTAGGGAGAGTTCTAAGGAAGCACTCAGGAACCCAACCCTCTGATGTCTACTCCCTAGGTTAGAGCTCCTTGAGAGTGGGCAGCACCTGTGTGACATGACGGTATATATCCCCCATGCTTAGGTTCCTTTTTATTACAAATGTGCAGGGATCAGGTAGATGTAATTAAGGTCTCTTTGGCTTTGCGTTAATTAAAAGAGATACTATGTTTGGTCCTGACTGAAGAAGATGAGTACTTTAAAACCAGTGTAGAGGTAACAGACAAGACATGGCAGGAAGCAGTGACTCCTGCCGCAGCAAGGTGATCTTGGAAGAGCGTTTTTGTGGGTTCATGAGCAGAAGACCCAGCTGAGCCTTGCTTGGGCTCCTTGTCTATGGAAACTGTGAGATCATAAATGCATGGGGTTTTAGGCCTCTGAGTTTATTGTAATTTTAACACATCAATAGAAAACTAACACATTTTCCATTTCCCAACCTCTTGAATCTGGGTTGACAATGTGACTTTCTTTGGCCAAAGTATATGGCCAAAGGTGAAACAAACAAAGGCTTGAATTCTCTTATGTGTTGGGGTTTGAAGCTCAGATACCACCATGTGGACAAGGCTGAGCTAGTCTACTAACTGATGAGAGACACTTGGCCTAGAAATTCTCATCACTCCAGCTGACATCCAGCCAGTGGTGAGATATGTGAGAGTGGCCATGCTAGACCTTTCAGCCCCAGCTTCATAATGAACTGATTACAGACAACGTGAGCTAGCTGAGCCATGCCAATGCAAAGGCCCCAATCAGCCCAGGAAACCGTGATAAACATTTATGCTGGTGATTGTGAATCACTTTATTTTGGGGGAGGTTACTAAACAGCAAAAGCTAACTGATGTCTTGTGATTCTCTGGACCAAAAGGAAAAAAAAAATCCTAGAACAAGATACTGAGTTCAAATTCAGCATTGCCGTTTACTAGCTTTTTGATGTCTAGCAACTCCTATTTCCTAAACTTTAAGTAGAATATAACATGCCTACCTTATTGTATTTTTATAATGAAAATGAAAGTAAAGTTATTAGCACATAGTCTTAGCACATAGTATATTTAGTGACTATTAATGTCACTTTTCCTAGATAAATGTGTTCAATATACCACTGAAATTGCTATCCTTTCAGTGATTTCTGTTTCTAGCTTTATATACACCCTTTGCTTTCTTCCTTGTCACTCTCTGGGTTGTTGAGGCAGAATATGATGCATGTGCTGTTATTGCCCGTTGTGAACTAGTATGGAAATTCATAGAAATCACTCTTGAATTCACTAAAATCTAAAAGAATTATGTTACACAAACAAAATTATTTTCTGACCTACCTTATTAAGTGGTACTGTAGCATCTTTAAATAATTTTTTAACATTTCAGATATAGATAAGGATAGACCAAATGTATGGAAAATCAATTTTATAATTCCAAAATGTTGAATTCATACTAATGACTAATTCATGCCTGAACTGTTTGAAAAAAATAGAATATAATTAGTGTTCTAAAATAATAATATAAACTTGAGTGTGGGTTTAATTTATATTTAATATTTATATAAATAAAAGTAATATTATATATACCTTTGGATTATTATAGATGAGTGTAATAGATCATTCTTTTAATTATGAATATCATCATCCAAATGTAATAATGAACAGAAAAAAAAGTGGGGTTGATAAAACATATAATTCATGCAATCTGCACTTAAAAAGACAAAGTGATAATTAAAAATTTAGGCACAAACCAGGATATTCTGATAATATATTTATTCATATATAGCAAAATACTTTAAATCTTGACTTTTTTCCTTAACATTAGCTCACATGCCTTCACATATTTGAAACTGGTACACTGCAATGTTGTAAGCAAATAACAGTAGCTTGGTGCTATAGAATGCTGTTAAAAATTTACATTTTAATCAGTTTTGTTGTAATTTCTTATTATTCCTGCATCTTTAGTAATTAACCAGGTAATTGTGAAATTATCAAAAGCCTAACAGAATATTGTAGGCTTTTAAATAATGACATTTATGCAAGACAACAATAAAGATATAAACACAACATTGTTTCAAAACTGATTTTTCCAATAAGTATACACTTATAAATATCAACCTAGGTAAATGTTCATAAAATTTCATTAAATTATAAAATATTTTAAATCAAATCATTCTAACAAAAAAGAAGCCTTTGACTATTATGTCAAAAAGTTACAATTATTACTGGGTAAGTAGTGTCTTTTGAATAAGTAATTTATAAAATTTGGTTTTCATATCAAAAAGCGAATCTAATTTTCCATAAATAGATCACATAAAGAGAAAGAAAAATACAAAAATCAAGCATCATTTAAATTAAAATGAAAGACTGATATGTCATCTTGCACTGCAAAATTCATTGTTATGTGATGGAAGAAGTTAGGTGTAAATTTGTTTTTCAAGCTAATTATTTTTCATTTACCAGTTCATAGGCCATTTGGGAGGAGCTGAAGCAGTGAATGGACATTTTGCTTATTTTTATTCAGTCAGATATCTAGGATATAGAAATCTGTTGAAAATTTACTAAATTTCCTTCTTCAGACCAATGATATAAATTAAAGGCCTCTGAGGGATTCAGTGATTCAGGTCTCTAGTAACTGCAGTAAAATTAGATCTTCTTATCTAATATAAGATGCCTGAACACATTAAATTTGAAATTCTGGAGAAAAACAACAGCATCCCTGCTATGTTCAAGAATATGCAGATATTAATACTTAAGTAGGAGGCTCTACAGGAGCAAACAGCCATTGAGGTTATCTTATTTCTCATTGGTAAGCCACCTACATGCTGCCTCAGATTCTGGAGAAGGCAGAGCAATTCTGAATGAAATTAAGTTGCAGTGTCAGAGGACAGTCTTAGATTTATAAAGTATGAATTATGTTTACTTTTTTATAGCTTGGAACTATAAATTTCAAGAATATTTTATTAATCAACCACCAGCCACCCTAGTAGCTCAGTCTTAAGAAAGACTGATTAGGAGAACATTCCTCTATATCTGTCAAAACAAACCTCTCAACTAAAACAATTTTAATAAAATTTTGGCGGTTCATATATCAATCATGTAATGATTCAACAATTTCTGGCTATGTAGCCCAGCTTGAGTACTATGTGTATCATCTGAGATTTGTTCACATTTTCATGAAACCACTAAATTGAAAGCTAGGAAACATCTGGTTTGTAACCCAGAGTCACAATCAAGTTTCCTGAGAACTACATACAATAGTTCTTAAAATGAATTCAGACTCTTGAACGGCAGTGTTCTCATGGAACTATTCAAAAAAATTGCAGACAGCAAGCAAAACTTGAATACCTTAACTACAAGCTAACACACCACTTTCAGTAGCCATTACTTTGATTATTGGCATTTGAATTTATATCTACTTGAGCTGTTTATCTGGTTTTAAAATTTAAAAATGCTTATATTGCATGTTATTTACAAACTGCTGGAATATAGAGTAGCGCTTTGGTCAATTAACTTTTCAAATAACTACAACATAGATGTACCTGTATTAACTAGTGGAGTCAGAAAACTTGGATTTAACACTTCAGAAAAAGAAAAAAAGGGAAAAATATTACTAAAATATAGGCATGATATTTACTTCTGTCAAGATTTGTAACATCCTGAATTAGTTGGCCCTAAGGCAGATAGAATTCTTTTTGTTACAGAGAATGTTTTAAAATGCTTTGAGACATAAAATATAACATAGAGAAATGTTCAGTAAAAATCCTCTGGCTGGACATACTAGGAAAACATTCTGATTTTAACTGCTTGGTGAGCTGCCACATGCGTTGACAATTCCAGCCTAGTACTTTGTGAAACAAGTACTTGACTTCAAAAACACACAATATAAACAAAAGTATCCATCACTGGAACTATGCATATTTATTAATTGAATATGGCTAGACTTGCTGCTCCTTGTTGCAAGTTTTAAACATGAGATGGGTGCGCCAGTGAGCATGGATGGGCTTCTGGAACCAAAGGGGTCGACACTGCTTGGGAATAGAGCATGCCGAGTTTGTAGTGTGGTCCTTTCCTGCTGGCTACTACTTCTCCATTTGCTGTCACTCTCTTGGGCCCAAAACCAACATCTACTCTTTCTATGCTATTTTATGACCATTTTGCTTACCATTTCTTCTTAACAATTCTCACTTAATAGGTGAAGTAAAATATGCCATCGTTGTCTTCAATATTTATCAATACCATGGGAATGATTAGACTTCATTTTTTAACGGACTAAGAAAATGGTGTATGTTTAGATACCAACATATTATTAATATTTTATTAACATAAACACAGCTATGGAATCTGAAATATGTAAGTATCTAAAACACAGCCTTGTCATTGAGAAAATTATCATTTGGTTGTAGAAGTGAGATATAAGCTTTTAAAAGTAAAACAGAGGGATATAAGCAATTACTCTTAAAGGAAAAATTTTATTTTGGGCAAAAGTTATTTTGCAAAATATTTTGCATCCTCATCATTAAAACGTTTTTGTATCTGTTCCTCCTGTTGTGTACTTGTTTATAAAGTATGTATTTGTGTGTGTGATTCTGTTAATTTTGTATATCACATATTAAGGAGATATTAATTCTTTTTTAATAATAAAAAAAATAAAGTATTTTTCCTGAACTACAGTGGAATTTTTTATGCACCCCTTGGCTGTGTGTACCACAGTGAGGAGGCCGCTAATGATATACAACATTAGAGAAAATTCGTTCAGTACTTGTTTAGGCAGGGGAAGCTTCATCAAAGAGCAAGAGCTTCAAGAGGCCTGTATCAGCCACGGTATCAAAAGTAAAAAAATTTAAAAAAGTATCTAGATGCATTTGCTATATTTTCATAACAGTCAGTAAGCTGATTTAGATAGAATGACAGGTTTCCAGAGAGAAAGTCGTGTGCAGGAGTGAGGACAATATAGGCAGAGGTTGGGTTTCAAATAATCGTGAATGTGAGGTTAAGGAATTTGGGGTTTATTTTAGGAAAATGGAAGTTAGCAGAAACTTTAAAGGAAAAAGAGGTATGCAATGTATATTGAGCCAAAAACAATTAAACTTGAAGCTGTGTATAACAGAATAAAATAGGGGGAAGACTCAAAATATATTGTTAAAATGGTATTCGTTAAATTTTACAACTTCTTTTAATATGTTAACAAAACTCTCTTTAATAATAGAAGTATATACAAATGTATGGTCTGCCTCTAAGAGTCTGAGTTCGTGGAACTATCTTTGGACTAGGTGTTAGGAATTTGGGGTTCTAATCTCAGCTCTGTGGGCTCCTTAACTTTTATGACTGGATTTTTTTCTTTTATAAATAAACAGTTTAGACCATCTCCAAAGTCACACCACTCCCTAAAAATTCTTTGATTTATTCATTTACAATTCAAATTTTATCCAGTTAGATATTGAACTGATTTGCTAGAGTTTTGTAAAAATTAAATTGTGTATTTTTATTTATCAATACACAAAAAAGTTATAGAACAAGTACTAAAATAAAACCAGCAATATGTGATATTCAAGATCAAAAGTAGTAAGATGAAGAATTATTTTGCTGGAAGAATAAGTATAAGACCATTTTCTAACTTGTTTACAACAATTTTAGATCCTAAAGAAAAAAAACAAATATTAAGCAGGGTAAAATATTTTCATGTGCCAAGCTCCTTTTATTTTATTAACTATATAGTCTTAGCATATTATATATTTTTTTGAAGCTGAAACAACTCTTCAAGGCCACAAGAGCAGCATTTAATTTGCGATGCAACAAAGCACTAAAATCTCCCTCAGATTTTTACTCACAATTTTCTAAAGCGTTTTACAAGGTAAGAAACTTCATAGGAATTTTGCATACTCCCTAAAGGCAGTCATAGAATCAACCACAAAATTAGCAAAAAATAAAGCACAGTATTCACAAAACGTAACCTTTTAAAATCATTGTAGGCTGAGCCACATGAAATGGCTGACACTCAATGATTTTGACCTATTAAAAGGCAATTTCGTATAGCTTGACTCAATATGTTAAGTATCCTGTAATAGTATTCTACCCATTGTGGATACATTGAATTTCTATGTAAGTGAACCTTCCCTCTCCAAACAATTAGACAAAAATACAACTGTCCTACTTTAGCAAAGTACTGAATGTTAGAATTCTTAACGTGGTATTCATGTTTTGTATAGATATTTGGGGTCAAACTCGGATTCTGATACTTTTTAGGTTTCCCAACGGCACTTAAAATGGTTATTGGTGCATATGCTTTGAATAAATATGCAATTTGATTTGGAATATGATTATAATTTATTTTCATTTGTCCAAATTCTGATTTAACTAACAGATTATGTTTGGTACTATTTGCTCAGCTCTGTTCACTGAGCAGAATAATTAAGAAATACCTAAATAGTATCAACAAATTGGATTATCCAACTCTATCACAAAAAGTTATTTAAAAATGCATCACCAAGAATTCATCTCAAGATCTGTCAATAATGTTTATGAACTATTATTTTTAGAATATCATATACTATTTTGCTATAACTTAAGAATGTAATTCCTAAATTTTATTTTATCAAAAGTTATATTGTAGAAACAATTTTTAAATGAGGTGGGAAATACTGAAGTTGGAGGGGGTCTGGGGAGTTTCAGATCCAGAAAATTAGTTTTCCAGTTAGAATATCAATATCTAAATTTCATTAGTAAAGAGAGTATCACAAACTGAAGATAATGCCTTGTTGGCAAAATTTACAAAAAACAGTTTGTGAAGGATGGGCACATCTTGCTGTTGATAGAGGCTAGGACAGTTCATTTTTTTTAATCAATCAATTTGATTGATAAAATTAATAAAGCATCAGTTCATCCAAAGTGTACGATCAGTGGTATTTGGTGTAATCATAATTGTGCATTCATCACTTCAATCATTATTAGAGCCCTTTCATTATTCCAACAATAATACTAAAAAAAACAAACAAAGAAATTCATCACCTTTCAATCTCTCTGATTCCCCTGCCATACACAGCTGCTACTGTCTCTATCTCCCTGGTTTATTTGTGTTTATATTTTGTAAAAACAGTCTTATATATGCAGTATTACCCATATTTGTATTTCACATGAGGTTTCACTCATGTTACACAGCCCCATGTTACATCTTTTTTTACTTTTCTTTTCAACCACTGTCACACCCATATAATAGCTCTGCTAGTTGCAATGTGCTTTCACCATTTCTATTCATCTGCAAAGATTTACAAAAAACCTTTATACCAATTCTGCACAGATTAATCCTCAGCTTTCCATTCTCAACCCTCATTCTATTTTCTGGTGACTTATATTCTAATTATTAACTCAATAAGTTTACACAATATATTTAGTTCATAACAGTACAATCATACAGTATTTGTCCTTTTGTGTCTGGCTTGCTTCATGCAACATAATGTCCTCCAGGTTCACCCATGTTGTCATATGCTTCACGACTTCATTTCTTCTTACAGCTGCAAAATAGTCCACAGTGTGTGTGTATCACAATTTTTTTATACCTTCATTGGTTGATGGACACCTGTATAATTTCCATCTTTTGGCAGTTGTGAATAATGCTGCTATGAATATCTGTGCAGATGTCTGTTCATGTCACTGCTCTCAGTTCTTCTGGACACATACTTAATAATGGTATTGCTGGGTAACATGGCAAGTCAATATTACACTTGATTTTAGGAAGAGCCAAACAGTCCTACACCATGGCTGTACTATTCTACATTGCCATCAACAGTGCATAAGTGTTCCTGTCTCTCCACAACTTCCCCAACACTTGTAGTTTTCTGACTTTTTAAAGTCGTCATTCTAAATAGGTGTGAAATGATACCTCATTGTAGTTTTGATTTGCATTTCCTTAATCGCTAGTGATGAACATTTTTATGTGTTTTTTTTTTTTTTTTGCTATTTGTATTTCTTCTTTGGACAATTGTCTTTTGCCCATTTTTAACTGGGTAGTTTGTCTTTCTATTGTTGAGTTGTACTATCTCGGTATCATGGGTATTAAAATATTGGATATGCGATATCCAAATATTTTCTCCCACTGAGTTGGCTGCCTTTTCAGCCTTTTGGCAAAGTTTTTTGAGGTGCAAAAGTGTTGAATTTTGAGGAGGTCCCATTTATCTATTTTTTCTTTTGTTGCTCGTGCTTTGGGTATAAGTTTTAAGAAACTGCCACCTACCATAAGATCTTGAAGATGTTTTCCTTATTTTCTTCTAGGAGTTTTATAGTTGTTGCTTTTATATTTAGGTCCTTGATCCATTTTGAGTTAATTTTCAGATAAGGTGTGAGCTAAGGGTCCTCTTTCTTTCTTTTGGATATGGATATCTAGTTCTCCGAGCAACATTTGTTGAATAGACTGTTCTGCTCTAGCTTGGAAGGCTTGACAGTCCTGTCAAAAATCTCTTGACCATGGATGTAAGGGTCTATTTCTGAGTTCTCAATTCAGTTCCATTGGTCAATTAGGACAGTCCTTTTTGACCATCCCTAGCTGTATCATCAGGTCAGTGCTTCTTACACAAATCTTCATAACTTTATCATCCTTTGTTTGAGAAGCACAGCATAAAATTGAAAAAATATACAGTTGAAAATTTATAAGTACAAAATCAGAATAAATTAAAGCTGAGTTCATGATAACCAGTGGTACACACACAAAAAATGAGACATAAGTTAACTGTCCAGCTTCAGGAACAAAGTAACCGAGTATTCTTTTCCCGAAAGCGGCTCATCTTTTTTGATAACACAGTGTTAGCATTAGCTCCTGATAACTTTGAAATTTTAATCAATATTTTTCATGTAATGCCAGCTAATCCTTATTTACATTATTACAGTTTTTGCTGTAAGGAAAATGCCCTGACTTGTTTTGCAGACACAGGGGAAAAAAAAAAAAAGAAGCCAGAACTGTGATCCTTACTCTCTCAAATCACTAATATCTCTTTCTATTTAAACTTCCTTCATTCTTCTAAAGTCTCAATTATGTATCTGCTACTTATCTGGCAATAGCTTGTATTAGAATCATCTGAAGGGATTGTGAAAACACAGATTATTAGGCCCTCTTCCCTGAGTTTCTGATAAATAGTTGTGGGGATGGACCTGAAAATTTGTATTTCTAATCCTAACAGATTCCTAACAATTTCTCAGGTGATATTGAAAGAGCAGGTCTGAAGACAATACTTTGAGAACCACTGTTCCAGGGGTGGAAGTTGCAGGGGCAAAAGAAGATACAACACTTTTTCTCATCAAATTTACATTCTGTTGGAAAAGACAGAGTACCTTGCCCATTAGTGTATTAACGAAAGTTACTCAAATTGTATTTGTATACACATTAAAGCAGCAGTTGTCATGGGCAGCTTGATTTTCTAATTCTAAATGCCCATGGTTAGATGGCTATACCTGCTATGCTAACCAAATACCAAGCACTAAATCATCCGGCAGCCACATCTGGATAAAAACAAATCAGTCAGACACATTGATTTAGTGTTTCAACCCAAGAATGGGTAAATTATATAAGTTACATAATTTATATAACTATATACATACAAGGAGCTCCTGTCTTTAGCTTCCCTGCTCCTGGTTTTCCCCTGGCTCAGGTCAATGCCAGGTCCTCCACTGGGCATTCAGCAGGGGCTGTACTGAGCCAGCCCTGGACAGGCCCTGCCTATCACTGTGCCCAGGCTCAGACCTCTTCTCTGGCAGAGACCTCTGCTGCATGCACACCAGTGGGTGCAGAAGCCTATACAAAACGGTGTCCTAGACAGGGAGAAGGTCAGAGGCCTTTAGATAAAGTACATGAACCAGCTGGAAGCTCTTGCTCTAGCTTCAATATCCCATGTGCCTGGAATGGAAACAGGCTCTCCTTCAACCATAATAAAATACCACAAGTATACTTTGGACAGAAACCTGCCCAAGAAAAGAATCTCAGAATCATCTTTCTTGCAACCGATATAAAATTTTGGAGAAAATTTAAAAGTTAAATTTGTATGTCCTATCTTAGGTAGTCTGAATGAACTACATAAAAAATGAATTATCTGGAAAAGTGTCATAGCAAACCTTGCCATCTTTCCTTTTATGGTTGGTAGCTCCAAATACAAAGCCATTTAGCAATCTATTCATATGCAGAGGAAGTAATATGGGAGTTGTCTGACAGATGGGCTAACCACAATCCTTCAGGGATTTGTTATATATGGTTAGAAATTGACCCATTTGCCAAATAAGAGTGATTTGTAGCATCTCAGTTTGTTATAATGATTATAATCTCCTTTTATACATATTTTGGGAATGAAATTACAATGGAATATATTTTTTCAACCTATTGTTTTTAAAATAGAATTAACCCAGAAGTTTCTTAGTTCTTTGAGCTAGTATATTTTCATTCTGACATTAGCAGTGCTGAGTTCATAGCATAATTACATAGTATGTAGAAATTATAGTTTGTCTATTCTTGTAGCACCGAGCACATTTCTTGCATATGAAAGATACCTGATAGCTTTCTTTTACTTGCATGTGATTTCCGCCATTATACCTTCTGGCTATTTCTGACCTGCTATCATGCCAAATGCACAGTAGTTAACATCTGTAGGCAAGCCTGCAAAGCAGGTGTGAACATTCTATTCAAAATTTGGGAGGTTTCCTTTTTCAACGAACTTGTGAAATCCTTTTTTTTTTTTGGTTATAATAATATATTGCATTGAATTCAAAATATGAAAAAAATTATCATTTTGTAATGTCATGAGTATAAAATATATATGCTATGATTTGATCAGGCTACCTGTCTACATTTTTTGTGCTTCTTGCTCAATACCAAATTTTTGGATTATGTCAAAGGTCAATTCTTTCATTTAGCCCATCCTGGTTTCTTCTGAACTGCCACAGAACTTAACCTCCACCTTTTTAATGGCATTTATTTGTCTCTACTAAATACAGTTTTAAGGTGCAGATTTCATAGTCTGGAAATTCCTAGAAGAGAACAAATTTATGCCTTTCTCAATACAGTATTAACCAACATTACCTAGCATATTACTGATTATATAGAAGGCATTCAATAAAAATGTTTAATGCATATTAGAGAGAGAATTATACTTAAATTGAACATAGAATATAGAAAACTTACTAGACAGGACTACAAATGGAGATATTG
>JAQZBX010039759.1:0-22908 GCA_029593785.1 Cabassous unicinctus
CAAAGATTGGGAAAGGTGTTTTTTGTTTTTTGTTTTTTGTCCTTTTTTTATTTATTTATTTATTTATTTTTTGGTTAGCTCCTAGCATTCGAGGAAAGCACTGTCATAACACTAGCTAGATACAAGGAAGGTCTATTAGGGTTTACCCTGTTTAGGGTTAGTTACACTTCTTGGACATGTATATTTATATATTTTATATATGTATATGTCTTCTGTAAGATTTGGGAAATTTTAAGCCATTAGTTCCTCAAATATTCTTTCCAGCCCTTTTCCCTTCTCTTCTCTTTCTGGGACTCCTATAATGCCTGTGTTGGTACACTTCATGTTGTTCCAGAGGTCCCTTAAGCTCTGCTAATTTTTTTTCCATTATTTTCTCTATCTCCATTTCTGACTGTATGATTTTGATTGTCATCTTCCAGTTCACTGTTTCTTTGTTTTGCCTTTTCAAATTGGCTGTTGAATACCTTTAGTGTACTTTTTTGAGGTTACTTTATATTTATAGTTTAATCTGATTTTAAAGTTTAAAGAAGAAAGGCAGATGAAAAAGAATATACTCGAAATATGTCATCCTATGCAAGTACTCAGAGTACAAAGCCTTTATCTTCACCTTAACTGAGATCCATGAGGTCAGGGACAAATCAACTTATTTCATTCAAGCACATAAGGGTATTGGGAATTATCCCTTTGAAACATCACAATCAACATGGATTTAAAGTTAACAATATATAAGTACAAAAGCCTAGTTTAGCCAGTTAGCCAAAAAATAACCAAAATAAACTGGTTTTTCTGAAATCTTGTATTTAACTTGGAACAAAATTAAGTATAGTCCTGGGATATATAAAGTTACTACATAGGAAATTTAAGAAATTTCTTCCATGAGCCTCAAAGTGAATCTTGAAAGTATGATGTCCAGCAACAGACTCTGTAACTTAAAGAATGATGGGAAGAAAGTGGAGAATCTCAGAGATGATGAAAGGCCTGGAAGAATCAGAGCTAGAAATTATTTACCGTAACTTAGAGTGGACAACCAGGTTTCTTAATAACAGTACCTCTAGTGTATTTTTAATCTCTATTATTGCATTTTTCATTCCCATAATTTTTATGTTCCTTTTTAAACTTTCTAATTATTTTCTCACACATTATATTCTTTATATCCTTTAGTTCTATAGACATATTTAAAATATTTTGATCCATATTTTCCTTTAGCTCCTTGAATTGACTTAGGAGATTTGACTGAACATCAATGACTATCTATGTCTCCTCTGATGTTTTAATTTATTCCCTTGAATGAGCCATTTCTTCCTGTTTCTTTGTATGATTTGTTATCTTTTGTTGATGTTTGGGCACTTGATCGCTTTGATGTACTAACTCTGGAGGTCAGTCTCTCACTTTTGCCTAGGGTTTTAGTTTAGATTGGCTTTGTGTTAATGTTCTTCTTCAATGTTCTGTCCAGTTTATACTGAACCTTTAGAGCAGCCCCTGTTTAAAAGTTAAGATTTTCTCAGGTCTGCCTGCACCTCTCTCTAACCCTGGGCATGTGCAGTAACTTTTAAGGTTACCCTATTATGTATGACTGTTTCTCCTCCAGGAGAGGATTTCCTTTTCCTCTTTCTCCTCTGGAAGTACTGGGCTTTCTCTTTGTTTTTATATAAATTTTCCTCTCCAGCCCCTAAGATTTGCTCAACTTCTCTCCCATGCTGTGGCCACCTTTTCACTCCAGCTTTCAGCCCTGTGTCTGTCTTGCCTTACAGCAGTTCAGTTTCCCCTTTTCATAGGCTTTTCCACCTACAGTAACTTCTGTGTTAGGGAATTCCAACCCTGGAACCAGAAGGAGTTGGTGTTCAAAAAAACCCAATTTTTTGTTCAGATGCACCAGCAACTGGGAACTGGACTGGGCATGTGCACAGCTTGCCAATAGTTCTGATGTGGGTCACTCTGGTTGCTGAATGACTGCTTGTGTGTGTGTGCTTGCTGACTGCCAAGTCCCCACTTAGGTCCCCATCTCTGAATGTGCATGGGACTCAAAGTTGCTGCTGTGCGTGGCTGGCTCTGTAGTCAGCAACCACAGCAAGAGGTACCTGGCTGTGCACTGCTGCTGTGTACCTCCTAATCTGCATGGGACCAACCATGGGGGAAGGGTCTGGACTGAAACTGACAGCTGCTCTTCTACCATTTTTTGGGGGGGATGTTTACTTTTTCTTCAACTCAGCATTTATGGAGTCTTTCCCCAGCCTCTATCATCTTCCAGAGTTCCAAGCAAGTTGAATCTGCCCTTATATTTAACTGTCTTTAAGGGGAAATATTCCCAGGGATGACTTACACCACCATCTTGAACATTCTTGAATAGAAGTGGGAAGAGCAGAAATTTTTGCCTTCGTCCTAATCTTAGGCGGAAAGCATTCAATATTTTACCATTAAATATGAGATTAGTTGTTGAGTTTTGCAGATACCTTTTGCCAGGTTGAGGAACTTCCTTTTATTCTTAGTTTGGAGGGTTTTTTTTTTTTTAATCATGAATGGGTGTTGAATTATGTCAGATGCTTTTTCTCCATCTATTGACATGATTATGTGGGTTTTCCCCTTTATTCCTTTAATATAGTGAATGACATTGATATTCAAATGTTAAATCAACCTTGCATTGTTGGTATAAACCCTACTTAATGTATGTGTATCAGTGTGTGTGCGCATGTATATCTGTGTGTGTGTGTGTACCTAGCTTGATTTATTCATAGTTTGTTAATGATATTTGGGTCTATATTCACAAGGAATATTGTTCAATAGTTTTCTTATTTTGAAATGCCTTTAGTGTTGGTATCAGGATAATGCTTACCTCATAAAATGAGTTGAGATATGTTCCCTTATTCTCCTCTTGTTTTTCTGAGAGAGGTTACCTAATACTGTCTTATTCATTTCTTAACTGATAAAAATTAGCAGTGAAATAATCTAAACCTAGACTTTTCTTTATGGGAGAGATTTTAACTAAAAATTCAATTATTTTAATAGACTAATGGCTACTCAGATTTTCTATTTCTTCTTGTGTTGGTTTTGGTAACTTGTGACTTTCAAGAAATTTGCCCATTTCATCTAAGGTGCCCAAGGTATTTACACAAAGTGTTCATAATTGTTATGGATTGAATCATGTCCCCCCCAAAGACATATTTAAGTACTAACACCTGGTCCTGTGAATGTGAACTCATTTTTTAAAAAATTGTTATCCCCACCCCCCATGGCTCCCTCATCTGCTCATTGTTTTTGCTAGTTGTTTTGCTTTTTGCTTGTTGTCTGCTCATTTTCTGCTCATTTGTCTGCTCGTCTGTTTTTTCTTTATTTCTTGTTTTTAAAGATTTATTTTGCTCTCTGTGTCCATTCTCCATGTGCTCTCTGTGTCTGCTTGTCTTCTCTTCTCATCTTCTCTTTAGGAGAGACAGCAGGTGTCTTGGAGTAGGTCTATTCGGATTTATTCTGTTTGGGGTATGTTGTCCTTCCTGGATATTGGTATTTATGTCTTTCATAATGGTTGGGAAGTTTTCAGTCATTATTTCCTCAAATATTCTTTCTGCTTCTTTTCTGTTCTCTTCTCTTTCTGGGACACTGATAACATGTATGTTTGTGCATTTCATGTTGTCATTCAATTCCCTGAGACCCTGTTCCATTTTTTCCAATTCTTCTCTTTCTGTTTTCCTGTCTTTTCAAGGTCAGATGTTCTGTCTTCGATTTCACTAATTCTGTCCTCCATGAATTCAAATCTTCTGTTATATGCCTCTAATATATTTTTAATCTCATCCATTGTGTCTTTCATTCCCATAAGCTCTGTTACTTTTCTTTGTAGGCTTTCAAATTGTTCTTTGTGCTCACCTAGTGTCTTCTTCATATCCTATATCTCTAGTCATATTTTCCTTCAGCTCCTTGAATTGCTTTAGGAGATTTGTGTGATTATCATTGATTAGTTGTCTTAAATTCTGTGTCTCATCAGGAATTTTGGATTGTCCTTTTGGCTGGGCCAAAATATGTCAAAATATTTTTACATATCTTCCTGTTTTTTAGTATGGTTTTTAATTTTTTGCTGATGTCTAGGCACCTGAATATACTGATGAATTTACTCTGACCATCAATTTCTCTCTCTTTCCCAGTGGTTTTGTTTCCGGGCTCTTAATTTTTGATTCAGCTTATTTAAAATTGCCCAGCTTGAGTTGTCAAAACAGGACCAGGGACTCACTAATGGGGTGCAGATCTCCTCCCAGGAGTTTGGAAAGAGACACCTAAAAGCAGTTTTTCTCCTTGCAGTTTCCCAGTTAGCCAGAAGATGGTGCTGGTTGGCAAATATTTCCATGGCAGTATCTCTTTCAACCCCCGCTTGCCCATGATTCTGGTCTGGCCAGGGCCGAGATTCAAATGCTGGCCACATTCACTGAAGAGAAGCCACTCTCTGACCTCTGCCACACCCACCCTCTTCTCAGGGAGGATGGTGTCTGTTCCCCTCTCAGTTGACTGCAGTGAGCCATGGGTTTTATCCAGGCTGTTTGCCTTGAGGATGGGGGATGGGTGCTATTCTCTGCCACAGGGGTTAGTAACTCATGGTTTTCATTTTAACTTCTTTGTCTTTCTGTCCCTTGCCCTTCTGGGGGGTGTGAAATACTCTCCTGGTCTGCAGATCCCCAAAGTGATCCCTTGAGAAGAATTTTGCCCTTCCTCCATTTTTTTGTGTGTGAGAGAGTTGAGCCCTGCTTACTTATTCTGATGCCATTTTTCCTGAAGGCTCCAGGACTATTTTAAACATAACAAGAACACTATTATTGTATCTAAACATTTTGACATCAATTCCTCAATATTGATCACTGTCCAATGTTCAGATTTCCTTGGTTGTGTCATAATTTTTTCATAGTTTGTCTGTTAAAGCTCCACAAAATGCACTTAGTCTTATAAGTCTCTTTTAACTTATAGATTCTTCTCCCTCTTTTTCTTTCCTTTTCATTTATTTATTGAATAGAGCAAGTCATTTGTTCTGAAGAATTTCTAACATTTTGAATTTTGCTGATTGCAACACCTGTGGTCAGTGGTATGCTGGTAAATTTTTACCAATTGTTTCTGGGCAAGAAGTGGTCGGGGAAGTGAAAGAGGATGCTCTGCTTTGTGGCATTTGCTGATTTCTGTGGTGTAATCATTCCCACCATGGGCAATTTCAAGCTGCCAACATGACATCACTAAACACAGAGTTGGAAGAGATGTGTAGCGGCATACTGTTACATAGTATTTCTACCTTACAGATAAAAGAGATGTCAGTAACACCAAGAGCTTAGCTAATAGTAAAATGTGGTAAAAGCACATTGTATTTTGAGCATTTATTACCTTTGCTTTTAATATAATTTATTTAACTCTAAGTTTATGCAATTTAATTTTTAATAATGGTTTTGTTTAACAACTGACTCACAAGATTCTTGGAATTTATCTGTCAGATACTATGAGCTGACTCCAGGACACTACTGCTGTGGTGTCATTTGGCGTGTCCCTCTGTCCTCTATATTCCTGAAAATGAGTAATTAAATCTAAAGCCAGGGATACTCTTCAGAGGCAGTGTTGTGTATTTCCTTTTGCATCACCCATAAGGAGAAAGTCATGTTTTGAGAATATTTGAGGTATGGAAGAGTTCTTCCCTCAACCCCAAAATAACAGTAAAGGGATGAAAAAGGAATAAAGTCATGAGGAAAAAGATAACAGGAGTGAGATGTCAGCAACAGAATTTTGGAAGGTTGAAAGGAATTGACAAAGAGGTAATGATTTAGTTGGCCAGTGAAAGCTGAAATCTAAGCTGGCTGGTGAGGAAGGAGAATTTAAGCTGAGAAGAAGTTTGTTTGATGCCATAGAACCCTCAAAAAGAAGAGCAATTGGAAGACCCATCTAACTCTAAAATGGAGGTAGGAGTGAGGCTGGAGCTGGAAATAGAAGGAATGGCTGAAAGCCTGAGAATCCCTTCCCCAGCCCCGTGCAGTGGCATTTGTCCTTCCCCACCCGATCAGACGACTGGAATGTACTCTCTGGAGAGGATGGACCAAAGGGACTCTGGGCTGTGGAGTACGAGACATTGTTGAGGGAAAGAAGCTCTATTGAAAACTGGGGGAGACAGGGTGGGAGTGAAAATCTTCTTACTGAATAGTGAGGTATCCCAATCTCATTCATCCACTAAACTTCCAGTTGCTGGCTTTCAGACTTATACCACATCCATGCAGAAAACTGGAAAATTCCTTTCTGGGAAAACTGATTCCTTTCTGAGAAAAATGACAAGTAGGGCATCTCCTTGTGAAAAAGCACAGTATTTTCATCCTTCAGGGCAGCCCACCTACTTGACAAACAATGACTGGGTGCATTGAAGTTGCTTCCAATTAGTGTCTTTTGTTCATTCTATGTACATAAAAACAATCAGCCAAGGATCATTGGCTATTTGAGGAGATCCCCTTCCATGAACATCAGTCATCAAAATGTAAATGGGTAGAAAGGGACTCAAAGGAAATAGTTCTTGTGAAAAGAAAGTTAAAAAGAAAAAAAAAATACACCTATAAGAACAGCCTCACAAAGAATCATGAACCAGCAAGAGGAGACTATAAAAACAGAAAAGAACTCTGAAAAAATTTTTAAAAGAGGGTAAACATGAAAATATCAATAGAGGAGCTGGAAGATGAAGATAAATTCTTACCCCAAAAAAAGTATAAGGAAAAGGCAAAGTGAAGGAAAATAGGAGAGAAAGTTTAAGAAAATTAGAGACTAGGAAGTCTAATATATAAATAAAAGGGATTCCAGAAAGAGAAAACAGAGAAATTAGAGAGGAAAGTACCAGAAAAATAAATCAAGAAAATTTCTCAGGATTAAGGACATAAATTTCAGATTAAAAGGGCACATTGTTTACCCAGCACAATGAATAAAAACTACCCACCCCCAAACTCATCTCTGAAATATCTTAGTTTTGAGGTTAAAGAGAAATCCTAAAACTTCCAGAGATAAAGAGCAGGTTAAATACAAAGATCAGGAAAATGATGGCTTCAAATTTCTCAAAAGCAGCACAGAAAGCAGAAAACACTTGTGGTAGTTGCTTGTGGGTAGTTGCTTGTGGGAGTTGCTTGTGGGACCCAGAAAATTATGTTCTTAAATTGATCCGTTCCTGTGGGTGTTGGACCCTTTGATTGGTTTGGATTCAGTTGAGGGCCACTCGATTGGATTGCTTCAGTGGGCTTAGCCCACAGTGGATATTGGTCTTCTTGTTGGAGTCCTTTATAAATGAGAGAAAGAAGGCCCCAGACACACACAAGGCCCTGGGAGCCAGAAGCTGAATTCAATGGAACACAGAAGCTGAGAGGAGCCACTGAAGCCAGAAGCTGAAAGCAATGAGGCCCAGAGGATAGGGAGAGACTAGCAGATGCCACTATGTGCCTAGCCCACAGCTGCAGCTCAGGGAGAAAGCATCTCCTGATGATGCCTTGATTTGGACACTTTCCTGACATTGGAACTGCAAGCTTATAAGTTAATGAATTCCCATTTTGAAAGCCAACCCATTTCTGGTATATTGCCTTGGCAGCCTTTAGGAAACTAAAACAACACTGGAGCATTGCCTTCAAAATTTGGAGGGAAATGATTTCCAACTTAAAATTCTACCCAATCAAACTCTCAACCAAGTGTGAGGGTAGAATAAAGACATTTTCAGATAGATAAACATCAACAAGAATTTAGCCCCCATGTACCTTCTCGGGAAGCTATGGAAGTATGTGCCATAAAACAAGAAAGAAGAAGACATGGGATCTAGAAAACAGGGAATGTAACACAGAGAGGCAGGAAGGGCTATCCCATGATAACAACTATGCAGTTCAGATTAGGACAGGAAGCTGACCAGCTCTAGGAAGGAGAAAAATCATACATACTACCTGAAATATTGACTAATGTTTAATTTTTTTTAGTGCATTGGGAGATTTTCATGTCTTGCAGAAAGTTTGACCATAATGATAAGTACATTGACTATCAGGCAAACAAACAATTATTACCTCTAGGGAAAACAAAGATTTTTAAAGAAAGAAATGCAATTATAGTATACTGTAAGCTCAGCCATGAATAACATTTTCGAGGCCACAATAATATAAATGTTAATTATTATTATTTTTAATCATCAATTTTATTGGTACATATTAATAAAGCATACAATTCATCCAAAGTGTACACTCAGTGGTATTTGGTATAATCACATAGTTGTGCATTCATTACTTCAATCATTATTAGAGTATTACTTCAATAATAATAAACAAACAAACAAAAAACAGACAAACAAGTAAAGAAGTATTCATTGTGTGAATACACCAATTTGTTTATCTGTTCATTGGTTGATGGACAATTAGGTTGTTTCCAACTTTTGGCAATCGTGAATAATGCCACTGGTGAACATCAGTGTGCAGATGTCTGTTTGTGTCACGGCTCTCAGTTCTTCTGGGTATATACCCAGTAGTGGTGTTGCCGGGTCATGTGGCAAGTCCATATTCAACTTCTTTAGGAACTGCCAACAGTCCTCACAGTGGCTGTACCATTCTGCATTCCCACCAACAGTGAAGAAGTGTTCCTATCTCTCCACATCCTCTCCAACACTTGTAGCTCTCTGTCTTTTTAATAGTGGCCATTTTGAAAGGTGTGAAATGATATCTCATTGTAGTTTTGATTTGCATTTCCCTAATCATTGGTGATGCTGAGCATTTTTTCATGTGTTTTTTTGCCATTTGTATTTCTTCTTTGGACAAATGTCTATTCAAATCTTTTGCCCATTTTTAAATTGGGTCGTTTGTTTTTTTGTTGTTGTTGTTGAGTTGTAACATCTCTTGTATATCATGGATATTAAACCTTTATCAGATATGTGATTTCCAAATATTTTCTCCCATTGAGTCAACTGCCTTTCATCCTTTTGACAAAGTCCTGTGAGATGCAAAAATGTTTAATTTTGAGGAGGTCCCATTTATCTATTTTCTTCATTTGTTGCACGTGCTTTGGTTGCAAGGTCCAAGAAACCACCACCTACTACAAGGTCTTTAAGATATTTCCCTACATTTTCTTCTAGTAGTTTTATGGTCCTGGCTTTTACATTTAGGTCTTTGATGCATTTTGCATTGATTCTTGTATAGGGACTGAAATAGGGGTCCTCTTTCATACTTTTGGTTATGGATATCCAGTTCTCCCAGCACAATTTGTTGAAGAGAATGTTTTGTCCCATTAACATGGACTTCGTAGATTTGTCAAAAACCGGTTGGCTGTAGAGGTGAGGGTTTATTTCTGGACTCTCAATTCTATTCTACTGATTGATGTGTCTATCTTTATGCCAGTACCATGCTGTTTTAACCACTGTAGCTTTGTAATATGTTTCAATGTCAGGCAGTGAAATTCCTCCCATGTTGCTCTTCTTTTTTAGAATGCTTTTGGCTTTTCCAGGGCACTTTCCCTTCCAAATGAATTTGGTAATTGCCTTTTCTATTTCTGTAAAGTAGGCTGTTGGAATTTTGATTGGTATTCATTGAATCTATAAATCAGTTTTGGTAGGATTGACATCTTCACAATATTTGGTCTTCCAATCCATGAAGACAGAATCTTTCCATTTGTTTAGGTCTTCATTGATTTCTTTTCTCATTGTTTCATAGTTTTCTGCATTTAGGGCCTGTACTTCTTTGGTTAAATTGTTTCCTAGGTATTTGAGTCTTTTTGTTGCTATTATAAATGGAATTTCCCCCCTGATTTCCTCCTCAGATTGTTCAATACTAGTGTACAAAACATTACTGATTTTTGCATGTTGATCTTTTATTCTGTCACTTTCCTGAACTCATTTATTAGCTCAAGTAGCTTTGTGGTAGATATTTCATAATTTTCTAAATATAGGATCATGTTATCTGCAAATAGTGAGAGTTTTACTTCCTGTTTTCCTATTTGGATGCCTATTTTTTAAGTTAAAATTGTGATATAATCATATTGGGAAGATGACAGGTACAAAAGGATGTCTTTTGAGCATAGGATAGAGTTAAAGCTAAACCTCCTTTTTCATACTAGGAAGTCAAAGAATAATATTCAAATCAGACACATCAAAAAACAGCATATAGACATGTTACCTAGGGAGTGTGGATGTAAATACCAAAACAAACAAACAAAAATCCTGTTGAAAGAAGTGACAATGCTTATTTCTGGGAGTGCACTTGACTTTGGGCAGGTTGGGACAGGAGAATGCGAAAATAAAAGAGATCTCCCCTAGGTTTATCAAGTGCTTGCCAGAGTTCATAGTCATCATTACTGTAAGGATCGAGGACTCTGCCCTCTACGTGGAGTGCTATTAATCTTGCATCCTCGTTCTCTAACATTTTTGTCTCTAGGATTTTGCACCTATTGGGAAGGGAAATTGTGATCTCCGACAAGACCTTTAACTTCCCTGAGGCTCAGCTTCCCTTCTGTATAATGCGGATGATAGTAAATCCAGCTCAGAGGGATTGCTGTGAGAAGTAAGTGAAAATTCTGCTTGAAAAATGTGTGGCACATAGTAACAGCTCAATAAATATTACCTCTTGTGGTTATTTTCTGAAAACAAAACAAAAACCACTCATAATTTTCGGGTGGGACAGAGGACTTCTGTCAAAGTTGTCACAAGTTGGAGCCAGAAAAAATCGAGTTTCTTCTCTGAAACGCTCCACATCGATTTTCCCACCTATTCCAATCTATCACCCAAGAGCAATAGATCTGCTCCCCGGTGAAGGTCCAAGCTCAACCCCGGAGGAGGAAGGAAGGGGAGGAAGAAAGGGTGGTATTTGGGCGGGAGTCGTGCCTGGCGTCACCGCCGGGAAGCTGCCCGAGTGGGCGGAGAGAAAGCGCGTCCAGGCGCAGAGGCCGGGGCTGCTGGCCGAAGCGCCCGATGGCGGCCCGGGGGTGCGCGCCGCGGCTGCTGCTGCCGCTGCTGCCGCTCCTGCCGCTGCTGCCGCTGCTGGCCGCGGGCGCGCGCTGGAGCGGGGAGGGCACCAGCCCGCACCTGCAGAGCATCTTCCTGGGCCGCTGCCACGAGTACAGCGCGCTGCTGAGCCCCGAGCTGCGGTGAGCGTGGCGGCGGGGGGCCCAGGAGGGGCTGGAGGGGAGGCGACATGGGCGGGGAGGGGGCGGTCTGGAGGGGAGGGCTGCATGTGGGTTAGGGGAGGCTGGGGGGGTGGCGGTTCTACATGAGGAGGGTCGTGGGGTGGAGGGTGCGGAGTCCAGAGGTGAGGGTTGCCTGTGTGTGTGAGAGAGGGAGAGAGAAGTGTGGGGTCTAGCGGTAAGGACGGCTTGTAAGTGTGGAGGTTTAGAGGTGAGGGGTGGGAGTCCAGAGGTGAAGGTTAGCTAGAGGCGAGGTTAGGTGACAGCCCGTTGCCAGTAGGCAAATGCTTAGCAAGGACCCTCAGACCTGGGAATCTCGTCTCCAGCTGGAATTCCATGAGTCCAGGTGCTCTAGGGATCCAAATTTCAGATTCTCTAATCTAGAGGACTTTTATTTTATTTTTTTAAATATAAGGACTTCAGCCATATTGCATTAAGGCCCACCCTCCTTCAGTTCTGGCACACCTTAACTAATGTCCTCAAAGGTCCTATGTACAAATAGGTTCACACCCAAACAACCAGAGTTTGGGACCTGGTCAGCCTGTGGGTTTTTTCTTTTTTCTTTTTTTTTTTTTAACTTTGTTTTTAAAATAGTTTTAGATTGCAGAAAAGTTACGTTGAAAATTTAAGGGATTTCCATATATTCTACCCCCTCCCCCCTCACATTTTCCGCTATTAATAACATCTTACATTAGTGTGGTACCTTTGTTACAATTGATGAACAAATACTGAAGCATTGCTACTAACCATGGTCTGTAGTTTACATTACTATTTATTTACACTTTGCACAGTACAATTTTATAGATTTTGGCAAAATGTATAATGGCCTGTATCTGTCTTTGCAATACCATGCAGAACAATTCCAGTGTCCTTCAAATGCCCCATGTTACACCTATTCTTCCCTCTCCTTCCCCTCAGAACCTCTTGTGATCACTGTCTTTATATCAGTGTTATAAGTTCTCCCGTTACTAGAATAATAATAAGTCTACCTTGGTCCATGGTTGCATTTCCCCCTATGTTTGTTCATTCCTCAATCTTGAGAATTTTGGGATGGTGATGCCCACTCTGCTTCCGATTGTAGAGGACTTTTAAATTTGGGTGTCTCTTGCTAACGTTGCACTTTATATTAATTTTTGTTTCTTCTTCTTTGCTTTTTGCTGTTTTCCTAATCTTTCTCTATTGTGCCCATTGTTTTTATCATAACATATTGCAGTCAATAAAAAAGTGCAGGGACTAATTTAAGGAACACCCATGTTACCTGTATTAGTCAGCCAAGGGGGTGCGAATGTGATATACCAAAAATGGGTTGGTCTTTATAAAGGGTATTTATTTGGGGTAGAAGTCCACAGATACCAGGCCATAAAGCGTTAAGTTTCTTCTCACCAAAGTTCATTGCCACGTGTTGGAGCAGGACAGCTGCCGACGTTTGCCAGGGTTCAGGCTTCTTGTGTTCCTCTCTTCCCGGGGCTGCTTTGCTCTCTGGGCTTAGCTCTTCTGGTTCCTGCACAAGGTCAGCTGTAGACTATCAGGCGAACGGCTCACTTCTCTTCTCCTGGGGCCTTGTCTCCAACATCAAAACTGCTTCTCAAAAACTTCTTCAACTCTGTTCTTGCCATGCCTTTTATATTTGAGTTCCCACCCACCAAGGGGTGGGGCTCAATGCCATACTGATGTGGCCCAGTCAATGCCCTAATCATAACCTAATCATGCCCAGATTAACAGATCAGTTTACAAGCATGATCCAATTATATTTTTGGAATTCATAATTACATCAAACTGCCCAACTGCAACATTACCCATCACCCAGCATGAGAAATAAAAAGTTACAAGTGCAATTGGGAACATCTTTTTTTGAAGCTAGAATCAACTTCTTCAGAATTGTGGCTGGTGCCAGCAGGGCATTCTGTCTGTCTTAGAGGACGTGAAAACGTTCTCTGGACATTGGGTTCACTCCTCAGTTTACAGGTTTCCACCCACCTGCCTCACCTCACCTGATCCTGGAGCCCCACAGTGGCCTGGACTATAGGCCTGGCCCACACCTTCAGGTCTAAATGGAGAGGCACCTGAAGCTGGGAGGCTGCGTGGTTTATGGGAATTGTCACCTTCTAGCGCAATGCTCGTCCTGCTTGTCTCTCTGTAAGCCTGTGGCAAGACTACATCCCTTAGCTCTGAGAAATTTGTGAAGAGCCTTCTGAGAGACACTGCCAATGTCAGATTTCTAAATTGATCATCAGAATTATTTTTCCCTCTTCTAATTTGGGTTAATGCATGAGACAGGACAATTTGCTGCGTTTTTTTGTACAGCTAAATCTGCAGAGTCAATATATAACAAAATTGCTTGCAAACCCCTTCGAGTACTTTGAGAGATGGAAATACTTCACATCACATTGTGAGGTGTTTTTTTTGTTTTGTTGTATTTTGTTTTTTTAACTTGTATTTTTGCACAGGGACAAGAACTGCACAGCCATCTGGGAAGCCTTTAAAGTAGTGCTGGACAAAGATCCCTGTTCTGTGGTGCCCTCAGACTATGACCTTTTCGTTAACCTCTCGAGGCACTCCATTCCCAGAGACAAGGTAACTCTATGAATGTCTATGGTAAAAAGTCACTCAGCGTTTGCTGTCTCTAGAGCTAGATGGTGCACAGGCCAGGTATGAGATTCACTGCTCAGGGCACCCCCCACACACACACCCAGCAGTGTTACCTCTACCACAAGCCACAAACTCACAATGCTCAAGCCGCTAACTCACAATGTGTGTGCCAAGCTTTTTGGTGGAAAGGCAGCTTTGTTTACAACAGTGATCCTGGATCTCCTTAAGGAAGCTCCAGTGCCAACTACCTTAAGAAAACCACATTTCTCTATTTTGTCTGCACTCCCAGTTCTAATTTAAAGGAAATAAATGAGAATATTTATGTAGAGTGCTTGCTTGGAACAGTACATTTCATTTAAAGACAGTTAGCTCCCAATATTATTTTTTTAACACGATCATTCTGAACCTTTTTCCATTGTGTAGTATTTGTAAAGACAGGTAAATGGAGCTGTGAGGTTCAAAGATTTAACAGACTGAAAATATGATTTTTTTTTTTTCAGTATATGTTGCATTTTGAACCTGCCTCCCTGTCTGTGAAAAGGGGCCCATAGTTGTTGTTCTCCTCTTTTATAAATGTGCTCGTTGATGAGCTCAGTGAGTGCTTATGATCCACTTCTATGTGCCGGGCGTTGTGCTGAGAGTTGAGGATTCAACAGTGAAAACCCGCAGCCCCTGCCCCGTGGGACCTTCCAGTCTAGGCGCAGTGTGTGGACTAGGGAGGGTCCGGTGAGATGGGAAGTGGGGTATTATCTGTATTGTTATGGGAAAACACGTGGGACACTGTGACGTGTAATATAGAAGTAATGTGTTTTTGAGGCACTTTACACCTTAGGAAATGCTTGGTGTAATCTCATATCGTCCTAATAGCAGCTGTGGAAAAGAGAAAGGGCTCATGCTCCCCATTTTCCAGATGTAGAAACTGAGGCTTTGGGAGATGAAATGATTTGGTCACCATCCCACATCTAGTGTTTGACAGAGCCAGGATTCAAACACAGGTCCCTTGATCTTTTTAAATCCAGGGACCTTTCCACATGCTTGCATGTTTTAGACTACTAGGAAACTATTTCGTTAACATTTGTGTGATACCCTTGGAATAAAGGGAGAAGAGATGGCAGTATTTTTCTAATGGGCAAATAAGGACAAGGAAAAAGAGAATTCAGTCATTTTGTAGCAAGTCAGAACTCAATGGAAAATTGGTTGCCTGATTGCTTACTTGTCTTGATGATATTGTGCCTGAAAAATCTGTTTTGATTGTATTTTGTATTTAAATTTTTTTGTTCGTTTTTCCTTAGTCTCTGTTCTGGGAAAATAACCACCTACTTGTTACTAGCTATTCAGAGAACACCCGTCGCTTTATGCCTCTGTGTGATGTTCTGTATGGCAGGGTTGGAGATTTCTTGACCTGGTGTCGACAGAAAAATGCCTCTGGTAAGAGTCCTGCACAAATAAGAAAAATAATAGCTCCTATCTGCTATGCATTTATCATTTGTGTGAAATGCTTTTATATACACCTATATAATCCCCCCAAATCCTCTAAGATAGGTAGGTGGTAATAATAATAATAATTAATAATAATAATAGCAGATAGTTATCTTATGATAGGTACTGTTCTAACCACTTTATATATATTAACTCATTTGATTACCACGGGCTAGTTCCTACTTTTACAAATGAGGAAACTGAGGCACAGAAAGGTTATGAAACTTGCCCAGGGGTAGACAGCTAGTAAGCAGCAAGCAGAGGGGGGCAGTCGACTCCAGAGCCCCTGCTCTCAACAACGCACACTTCTGCCTCACTCTCCTATTGTTTTCCAGTGGGGAAACTGAGGCTCAGGGAGGCTAAATGACTGGAAAGTAGCGGAACCGGATTCAGCCCTGTTCTGATTCTGAAGCCTGCGCTCTTCCATGCCACACCAGGATGCCCGCAGATATTTTGAGACTAAAAATCACAAGAGCTGGCCTCATGCTGCTGAAAAACTCTTATTCCTCCAACACCCAGCTAGGATCTGGCAGTACAGTGGCCCCCACCCCCAGGGAGCTTGTAGTGTTGTGGGCGGCGTTTACTCGAGCAACGTGTGTGCTGATGGAGGAAGAACTGAATGCTAAGGAGTCACAGAGTGACCCGTCTAGAAGCTGGAGAGGAGGTGGGGAGGGGTCTCCATCAGGAGACCGGAGATTCTTCCTTTCTGGGAAGAGTCACTCTAACAGTTAACCCAAGCTCAGTTCTACTCATTTTTCCTTCATTCATTCCTCATTCCAACAAAAATTCCTTGAGTACCTACTATGCACCAGGCAATGAATAAAACAGAAAACCAATTCCCTGTCTTCACATTCTAGAGGGGGTGATAAGATAATAGACAAGTATATTATACAGTATGCCCTAAGATTAATAGTGCTATGGAGAAAAATGAAACAGAGAAAGAGAACAGGTAGGGGGTGGGGAGGGATGTTGCAATTTTACATAGATGAAGAGAGAAAGCCTTACTGAGCAAAGACCTGGAGGAGGTGAGGAAGAGCATTTACTGACATAGGAAGCAGCAAGTGCAAAAGTCCTGAGGTGTGAGGGTATGTGGCATATTTAAGGAATAGTGAGGAGAGCAGTGACCCAGGAGGAGAGTCCTAGGCTGTGAGGCTAGAGGAATAAAGGAGGGCCCGATGGGTATACAGCCTTTGTGGGGACCTGACCTTCACTGTGAGTGAAATGGGAAACATTGTGGGGTAGGTCAAATGGACGAGGCCCCTCTTCTAATGGACAGTGACCTGGAGGCTTCAGGCTGTTATCGTGCAGGCGCTGGGGGAGGGTGTGGGAGGGGAGTTTCCCACACCACCACAAGGTTATTTTTTCTCCTTCCTGCTGATGGGACTTTGTATTGATTAACCTGCAAAGATGATTGTGACATATTTTTAAGTGAAAAATCAAGTTACATAGCACTGTGGATGGTAGGATGTTATTCAAATAAAATAAATATATATGTGATATATATCAAAATAGATACAAAGAAAAAAGTCAAGAAGGTAGCAAATTCAAACTCTTAATAGTGGTTCTTGCTGGGAATGTGAGATCATATATTTTTTCTTATCCATGATTACTTTTTTTGGGAATTTGCATATATTAATTGTGAAAATAAAATACTTTTTAAAAAATTTCTGGATATTTATACTTTTTAAAAAACAATTTATTGAAGTATATCATTCATGCATGAACATACATAAACTATAAGTGCTCAGTAAACATTGTGATCTTACAAAACAAACATGCATAACATCATACAGGGCTCCCACACATCACCCCCCTCCCCCAAACACCCTACATTGTTGTGAAACATTTGTTAACAAATCATGAGCGAGCATTGTCAAAGTATTACTACTAACTATAGTCCATATCTTCCTCCCCTATACATTTTTTAAGCATTTACTTATTTACTTTTATCCATTTTTACCCCCCCACACCCCCATGTTTTTGCTGTTTCTGTGTCCATTTGCTGGGTAACTCTCTGTGTCCATTTCCTGCCCTCTTTTCTCATCCTTCTCCTCCTGTTTTCACTGGGATTCGATCCTCAGACTCTCCGATGTGGGAGAGAGGCATCTTACCGCCTGTGCCACCTTAGTTCCTGGTTTCTCGGTGCATCTCGTCTTGGCTGTCCCTTGTGTCACTCTCCTGTTACGTCATCATCTCGCAGGGCCTGACAGCACACCTGCGCACGGGGTCTGGCAGTGCACCCACATACAGGGCCTAGCGACTCATCCGCTCGCGGGGCCTGGCGGTGCACCCATGCACAGGGCCTGGTGGCCCATGCGCCTTCTATATTTTTCTATTTTTATTTTTACCGGGAGGTCCCGGGAATCGAACCCAGGTCCCTCCATATGGGAGACAAATGCCCAGTAGAGATGCTAAGTGGTCAGCCAGACTCAATGCTTAACCAACTGCTTGGTTCTCCACCATCCTCACATTTGTGCCTGGACAAAATGACAAAAGACTTCTTATCATGGAATGGGTAGTCACTCACCAGTTCCTTGTGGCCGGGGCGGACAGGACTGAGAATGTTAAACTTATGTACATTGTGCAGAATGCAGGCTCACTATGTTTTGTGGAGGTATATAATCTTAGAAATGAAATGCGTTTGTCCATTTCCCCCATAGGGCTTGATTACCAATCTTGTCCTACGTCACAAGATTGCGAAAACAATCCTGTGGATTCTTACTGGAAAAGGGCGTCCATCCAGGTAAGCCGGGGAAGGGTGGCTGAGTGTGCGTGTGGGAGCCATGGATGCAGAACAGAGACTGGCCTCTGGGTCACTCCGTAACTTCCCTGAGCCTCAGTTTCCACCTTTGCAACATTCTGATCCATTCTTTCAACTCCATAAGGTTGTGAGGATTTAAGGAGAGAAAGTACGTCATGCTGTAACTGGCACGGAGAAAACATTCAGTGAATTTTAGCTGTAGAGAAGGACTTTAAATAGCTGTCGTTAGTATTATTTCTATTGTGTAGTGATTACTGTTACTATCTCAAGCCAAGTTGGTTTTGATTAGTATATAAAACAAGGGTAACCCCTTGCTTTATTGAAGACCCTGGGACCCCTGAGAAAACTAGATGTGGGCATCACCAGTGTCCATGAGACTGATATCAATGGGAGAGGAGGTGATAGGAGGCCAATGATAAGCTGGAGATGCAGAAGTGGTCCCCCTTCAGGTGGGTCTGTTCCTTAGAGGACATTGTCACCGAGTTGAAGGTAGCTATCAGTAGCTACGAAATGCCAGTGACTAGAACTTACATTGTCTGTCACAAGGTCAGACCAAAGAGCAGAAATAAAGAGGATAAAGTCCTTAGCTCAGTGCCTGGCCGAGAGCTGTCAAGCATTACATGCTACCTATGTTGACCAGGAGGCAGGTGGTCTTCAGAGTCCTTCCAGCCCCCCCGGCCACCCCCTTTTTAGGACTATCCCTGTTCTTTTGGCCCTGTCTTATAGTCTGGATCCTCAAGTGTCCACTGGGTCCATTGTTAGTCGGGGTAAGGGGTCTTTGGTCAAGTCCTCCACTGTGCTGCTGTTCGGGAAGGGAGCTAGGCAGAGAGGGCCTGCTCCAGGCAAAAGACGCTCGGTTGGTCGCTCTGCTCCCCTGCCAGCATGGGCTGGGCCACGCAGAGTGCGCCCTTTGCGCCCACTACCGATAGGCTTCATCTTGGTGCAGGCTCCAGTCCATTGGCGGCGGCTGCCAGAGCCCCTCATCCATGCTTGGGAGGCTACATGTGTGTTTCACCTGAACGTGAGAGCATAACAACTCAGAGGTGATGTCAACATCATATGTAAAGGAACCGCATATTCTGCTGTGGATCTGCCCGGCTTCAAAGTGTGTGCCCCAGACCACCATATTATACTTCCTCCACTTTTATCATGGGAATCTAATAATACTGCCCACATTTTTCAAGCCCTAAGAATATGCTGGTTAGTCCGAGCATGAAGTGAGGTAGTGTAGTCTTGTGATAAAGAGAGGGTTTGAGTTTTGGCTGGTAAGTATTCAATAAATGTTAATATTATTATTTTTAATGATTTGATCTTTACAGCAATCCTATGAGATAGGGACTTGTACTACTCTTGCTTTATAGATGGGAAAACTGAGGCACAGAGAGGACAAATAACTTAACTGGGGTTACAGAGTGAAAAAGTACAGGAGCCAGGATTTGAAACCTGCCATTGAGCTCCACTTGGCTAAGCCTGGCTCTGTATATCTCAGTGCAGCACAGTGTTCCCCTTTCAATCTAGTTCAAACTTTTAATAACGGAAATTATATTCTCCAGTAGTATTTTGAACTGGAGATTTGGGAACTCTTCTGGACCTGTCTCTCTTGGGAATTTCAGAGGTTGACTAATATTCCCAGACTGCTGCCCATTTATTTAATTTTATTTATTTAATTTTATTTTTTTAATTTATTGAAATATATCACTCATACATGAACATACATAAACAATAAGTATATAGTAATAGTTGTGAACTTACAAAATAAATATACATAACATCATACAGGGCTCTCATACCTCACTCCACCACCAATATCTTGCATTGTTGTGAAACATTTTTAACTAATGATTAAAGAGCATCCTCAAAATATTACTACTAACCAAAGTATTTTCCCCATCCCACCCTATTATTATTATTATTTATATGATTTATACATGAACATACATAAACAATAAATGTATAGTAAAAGTTGTGAACTTACAAAGCAAACATTCATAATATCATACAGGGGTCCCATACATCAACCCACCACCAACACCTTGCATTGTCATTTGTTCAAATGATGAAAGAATATTGTCAAAATTTTTCTACTAATTATAGTCCTTATCTTACATTTGACTTATTTTTCCCCCAACCCACCCTATTATTATTTTAAAAATATATTCTTATGACAGAAGTTGTAAACTTACAAAACAATCATGCCCATGTGCAGAATTCCCATACAGCACCCCTCTATCAACACATCACACCATGGTTGAGCATTTGTTACAGATTATGAGATAATATCATCCGATTATTACCAGTACCACAGCATACATTTGGCGCACATTTTCCATTCTCCTCCATTATCAACACAGTACATCTTTGGCATAGATGTAAGAATATTACATTATTACTGTTAACCACAGTCCATAGACCACTCCAGTTGTATTTTTCCCATGCTTCTCCACATTCCCACCACCTGCAATAGTGATGTACATCTGCTCTAGCTCACAAAGGACTCTCTTGCATCTGTACCATCAACCACAATTCTCAACCACCTCTAGGCTACTATGCGATTCAGTCCCTAGATTATTCTCTAGCTTTCTGTCAATTACATCCCTAGACTAACATTTTCAGCCACATCCCCATTTATAAACCAGCTGTTACTCACTATAATGTGTTACCATCAACACTGTACATTTCCACACTTTTACAGTAAAGCTAATTAAAACTTCTACGTACTCTAAGCATCAGTAGTCCATCTCAGTCCTCCTCTTATCTCCTTTAAGAATCTACTACCTACTACCAGGTCTTGAAAATATTTTCCTACATTTTCTTCTAGAAGCTTTATGGTTCTTGCTTTTATATTTAGGTTTTTGATTCAATTGAGTTAATTTTTGTATAGGGCTCCTCTTTCCTTCTTTTGCTGTGGATATCAAATTTTCTCAGCACTATTTGTTGAATGGACTGTTCTGCCCGAGCTGGATGGTCAAAATCACTTGACCATAGATGTGAGGGTCTGTTTTTAACCATCAGTTTGGTTCCATTGGCTTATGTGTCTGTCTTTATGCTAGTACCATGCTGTTTTTATCACTGTAGCTAGGTAATACAACTTAAAGTCCAGAAGTGAGAGTCCTCCAACTTCGCTTTTCCTTTTTAAGATGTTTCTGACTATTCAGGACCCCTTACCCTTCCAAACAAATTTGACAATCATGTTTTCCATTTATTTAAAAAAATGCTGGTGGAGATTTTATTGGGATTGCATTGAATCTGTATATCAATTTGAGTAGAATTGATATCTTAATGATATTTACTCTTTCAATCCATGAGCATGGAATGTTCTTCCAATTATTTAGGTCTTTTTTGATTTCTTTTAACAATGGTTGTAGTTTTCTGAGTACGAGTGCTTTACATCATTGGTTAACTTTATTCCTGAATATTTGGGTTTTATCTGTCATATTTTATTTTCACCACTCTTTTGACACTTTTAGTTACTTTTATTGATATAATCTTCATTTCTAGACTCTCTTCCAGGCTTCTCTCTCCTGTCTTTTCTTTTCAGGCTGTAGCACATCCTTTAGTATTTCCTGCAAAGCAGTTCTCTTGGTTACAAACTCCCTCAGTTTCTGTTTATCTGAGAATATTCTAAATTCGCCCTCATTTTTGAAAGACAATCTTGCCAGATATAAGATTCTTGGCTGGAAGTTTTTCTCTTGCAGTATCTTAAATATATCATACCACTGTCTTCTTGCCTCCATGGTTTCTGATGAGAGATCGGCACTTAATCTTATTGGGTATCCCTTATATGTTATGCATTGGTTTTCTCTTGCTGCTCTCAGAATTCTCTCCTTGTCTTTGGCATTTGACATTCTGATTAGTATGTGTCTCAGAGTTGGTCTATTTGGATTTTTTTGGATGGGAGTACGTCTTGCTTCTTGGACATGGGTATCTGTCCTTCAATAGGGTTGGGAAATTTTCTACCATTATTTCTTCAAATATTCCTTCTGTCCCTTTTCCCTTGTCTTTTCCTTCAGGGACACCCATAACATGTATGTTTGCACATCTCTTGCTATCCTTTATTTCCCTGAGACCTTGTTTAAGTTTTGACAATCTTTTCTTCATCTGTTCTTTTGTATGTTCACTTTCAGAGGCCATTTCTTCAAGCTCACCAATCCTTTCTTCTGCCTCCTCAAATCTGCTATTATATGATTCCAGTGTATTTTTAATTTCATTTATTGCACCTTTCATTCCCGTAAGATCTGCTATTTTTCTATGAATGCTTTCAAATTCTTCTTTGTGCTCATCCAATGTCTTCTTAATATCCTTAATTTCTTTAGCCATCTCATTGAATTTATTAAGGAGATTTGTTTGCACATCTATGATTAGTTGTCTCAATTCCTTTATGTCATCTGGAGGCTTATCTTGTTCCTTTAACTGGGCCATAGCTTTCTGTTTCTTGGTGTGGATTGTAATTTTTTATTGGTGTCTTGGCATGTGGCTTACTAGAGTATTTCTTCTGGGTGCAGTTTTTCTCTTTAGTTTAGGGCTTCCTGCCCTTTCTCCCTTGCTGGTTGTGTAGTAGGAGCCAAGGATGTAGTTGGTGCTATAAGCTGTGGAAGCTCAAGCTACCCTCCTTGCCCCAAAGACCAATGAAGCTTCTCCCCACTTTTTCCTTTGTCAGGGGTAAGGACAGAGCCACAGCTGTGTAGAATAATCCAAGTCATGCAGGCCTACACTGTAGTTGCCCAGAGAGACTGATGAAGCGTCATGCCTCTTTCTTCCCTGCCTGGGGCAAGGATGGAGCTGCAGGTGTGGGTAGAAATCTATACAGTGCAGGTACAAGATGACCATAGTTGCCCCAGAAGATTTCCGATTATTCAGTCTGTGCCAGCCAAATGTACCTGCAGTTACCTGGATAGGCTGGTGCAGGGCCCGTCAGCTTCCTCCCTGCTAGAGGTGGGGCTGAAGCCTAGGCTAGGGCTGCA